>PVKM010000409.1:0-109995 GCA_004027735.1 Carollia perspicillata
TGTGTGTGTGTGTGTGTGTGTGTGTGTGTGTACTGGCTTGTGGGTTTTTGCAGAATGTTTTCTCCCAATTAGAAAGAGCTTCCTTCACAGGACATGGTCTTCCTTCTAGCTGGCTGCTTTCAATCCCTAAGCCATGATCACTTTTCTGCATTTTTCTGTTTAGGCTGCACAGGAGAGGAAGCAGTCTTGGTGGGGACCCTTCTAAAATGACCCCCGGCTCTCTTTCTCAGGTTGCCTGCCTTGCTGCTCCCGAAAACTGTGGTACTACTAGCCATTCCCAGTGCCTCTCACTCTCCTCACCTGGTGCCAGATCTGATAACTGGGAACTCTCACTCTGCAAATTTCTCAGGGGAAAGTTGGACACCAGTATGCTGTGCTGTTCAAGTTCCAGAGGTTCAAGTACTCTGGAACTTGAGCTCTCCAAAAATCACTAATACAGGAAAATGACCTCCTTCCTTCTCCCCAGATGGGGAAGGAGAAAGTGTAAGGAAAATGCCACAGTACATCATTATTTTCTCCAAAGACATTTCTGTATGTTCAACCTTGAACCTTTTATATCCTTATGTAAATTGGGCCAAGCCAGTTTGGGCACCTCCTTTATAGTCTTGCATACATAGCCTTATACCTCAGTTTGCAATGTGAAAAGAATTACGTCCTCAGCTTTTGTAGTTTTAAAGACCTATACCTTTCACTAAAACCTAAACATATCTAAAAAATTCAGAACTTTCAAATTAACTTATCTCCCTCCAAAACAAAACACAGAAATGTTTTTAAATATATTTGTTTAAGAAGAAAATTTTTGAGGTAACTCTTCACCAAACTTTCGAAGAGCTAAAAGCTTATAAAGTTAAAAATTAAGATCAGTGACTTCAGATCAGACTATGGGAAAGGCTGGGCATCTTCAAATTCCAGTATGTTCTATGATCCCAAGAGGGAATATCAAGTCCTTCATTATTTTTATATTACTTTAGCCACCTAAGTTTTCTCAATCAGTTTCATTAAATTTTGGGTGAAGGAAAAAAATAAGCAATCATTATGGAAAGAGAAGGAAGACATACAGTCTAAAAATTTTTGTGAATTTATGAGAGTAAATAATTCTTGACAGATGTATTCTTGATAGATGAATAAGCATGCAAATATTTGGAGTAAGCAAGAGTTTTGCGACTAAATAAAAGGTTAGATAAGAAATGACAGTACCCAATATCTGAGAAAATTCGTGGCTGTGTTCAAAACTGAAAAGTTTGTAAATTACTTTCCTGTGTGATCTTGTTTCAACCAAGTGCTATTGGCTCACAGAAGACCCTAATAAGATTTTTACATTTCCCAGGAAGAAAATTGAATGACACTTCTCAGTAACTTTCAACTCACTGAATGTGGTGTGCATTATCACCACACACTAACACGGAGTAGCAAACCCAAAGAAAAGAACACATGCTTTGTCCACCCAGGAAGGCCAGTGAAGAGAAATCTGCAATCTGGCAGAAATTCATGTCTTCTGTTGCTTTGTATTTTAAGATTGTTTTGTACATGAGAATTAATCAAGATATTTAGTATAACAGCCTAGAGTTGGAGCAGATAATTTTTATTTCTAATATTTGAATGTATAAGCAATGCCACAATATCTTATTTTTGTTAAATTGAATGAGAAAGCCTTAATCCAACAAGGTTAATTCATCTTAATCATTTGGGGGCCACCCCTTACTTTCTCTGGGATCATATAAATTGGAAAAAAATATGGTGAATGAAGAGTGAGGACCTATAGTATATATAACATAAAACAGTTACATGAATAACTTCTTTGTTCAAGTCCCTTGAAGTCAGGCAGTCTAACAACTTCTCTGCCACATCTGAACAAAAGAACCTTTTCAGAGGCCGGGGAACTTGATGGTACAGGTTCAGTCTCCCTGAATGCACTGCCTGGCTATCCTCAGAGGTCCTGCCACTACCTGGGGCGCTGACAAGCTTTTATCATCTTCCAAGGGTGACAGAATCTCTTCTCTGCCTTGCTGCTCCTGCCTGTCCCTTTCAGAGGCATGGCCTCTATGTTCTCAGCCCACACTACCCATCCTCAAGAAACACAGGTCAAGAAGACGGAGAAGCTCTGCTTTGATCCCACAACAGAAAACTCCCCTGAGACCTAGAAACACCAGGGGCCTGACTACTTTTTGGAATAAGTGAGAGGGAAAAATACAGTCAAAACGAGTTCTTATTAACCAACCACTGGTATTTGATTGGTAGGGAAGAATTTCCTAGCTTAGGGACTTTGAAGATTAGAATAATAGGCAGGTTGTAGCCTGTCCACCTCTTGGCACCCTTCTCCTTCACACTCCCTTAATTTTCCCCCAGTGGCGCTAAGCAACAACTAATATACCATCTTTTTATTTATTTGTTTGCTACATGTCTTATCCCACTAACTGAAGTTTCATGAGGGCATTTAAATTTTGTCTGTTTTGTTCACTTCTGAGCCTAGAAGAGTCACAAATAATAGGAGCTCAGTAAATATTTACTGAGCACAATAAATAGGCTTTGTTTTTTTTTTCAGGATGGTATGGGTAAAACCCAATTTCCAGTCAGGAAATTGGTGATGAAAATGAAAGACTGTTACATTTTATAGGAAGCTAAAAAAATCTATAAACATGATGACTATCTAGTATTATGATATGGGACTATTACTCCTAAAATAATATAGACCTTTCTTTTTTTTTTGTATAGAGTTCAAATCTGTAAAGCGTTTCATGGGTCATTGATTTATCCTGTTATATTAGTAGCATTTAAAAAAAGTGTATCTAATTTCAAGTACTTCAAATGGTATGGAAAAAAGAGTACCTTATTTTAAAACTATAGTAATTCAATCAAATGCTTCTTCACATACCCTGTTTGGGGGTAGTGTAATGGAGTAGAGCTCCATTACAGTCCTGTAGGTACAACGACAGCATATACAATCCAAAATTGTCAATTCACATTTCAATTATGTCAATATTAAAGTTAACTGCAAAGTAAGTACTTAAGTTTAGAAAATTTATCTTTCAGACAATATTGAACATATGTTAAAAATCTGGAAAACCAGAATCGTAAGTACTTAGCCTGCTTTATTGGCTTCATAAATTTACTAAAATCACTTCAAATATTGACCATTACTTTAAGTTATATCTTACATAATATGCCTCTTAAAATATGGGGATATAAGTCACAGATTTCATAATCTAAGGAAATATAAAATAATTTTCCTTTGGAATGCATCCCCACTAAATGAGGATCGACACTACTGCCTATTATAAAGTACTCTCCCTGGTGATTTATGTCAACTGCTGTTACTTATACACTCAAACTTGCAGTGTAGCTCACTGACTAACCATGTATCGCCCTGATGCATCGTTCTATTTACTCTCATGCCAAAGCTATCGCTCTCCTCCTCTGTTGAGCAGATCGTTTTCACTTAAAGCAATTCAGTACAAAGTTAATCACAAGGATATCTTGTCTTCCTTAAATTGGATTTCTGCAACAGCAACCAGTAATCTAGAGTAAGAGCATTCCGTTCCTTTGATGCAAACTGGAAGATAGTCACATCACACCTGTGTGCACCACACGCTCGCTGGCTTCCTGTAGCTACCTTCCTCTCATCTGTCCTCTTTAACATTGCTTCACAGAGTCTTCAATAATCAACTCTGGATTATTAAGACAACTTACTCAGATTATTGAACACTTCAAGCCGCTTTAAAAAATGTATTTCTTACTCTGTTTAAGTTTCCTTAGACATAAATAAGAATTTTGCTTACTCTAAGTTGGCAAGATTTTAAGATCAAAATAACTTCTGTGCCTCATCCCATACCACCAGAAAGTGTGGAACAGTTAACTTGGCCACACCCCAAAAGTTCTAGCTTTGTTTAGTCTGATCCTTTACATCAGTCTGAGAGATAATGCAGAGAATGCATGAGTCCTAGGGGAGAAATTAGGCAGAAAAGAAAGAACAAGGAAAATTGAAAGTTAAAGCTTTACAGTGTAATTCCATTTCTTGGCTTGAAATACTAGGGCTTTGTATTTAAACTCTATACAAAAATCACTAATGTAGGAACTAAGTGCTTCCTGCAACACTGGGGGTGACAGGAGGAGTAGGAAGTCAAGCCATTTAAGATAAAATAACCTCAATGGACAAATCAGAAAAATCACAGGCTACAGGATAAGCCTTGAAGTAACCTAAACTTTAATGGACATTTACTAAGTATTTGAATATCTAAGGTCTTTTTCTATCAGGATGGAATAGACAACTGCTCTCTGCTGTGGTGGTTGTTTTCTAAAAGAAGCAAGTCTGACATTTTAGGCTTGTCCATTATCTGCACTGACATCCCTTGGAAAACAATTTTTATATAACCAGTACACCAGTCACTGAGTGGGATGCACCTGAAATCAAACCCTGAGAGGGAGAAAGTAAGAGGGCTCCAGCCATCACAGCAGGGAGACAATCAGCCACCGCCAAAGAGAGAAACTATTTAAAGAGACAAAGGAGTCTCACATCACAATTTTGTTGGAGATCTGCCTGGCTTCTTTAGCACTACAAATTCATAAACACATTCATATATTCCACAAAATAAGCACAATAATAACAATACACATTTTTATAGCCATCTTTAGCCAACTGCAGTAAACACAGAATAGAGGTATTTATGGGGAAATAATCTACTATACAGTGGCTTTTGAGATTCATTGAGGAACTAAATAGATTCCCAAAACACTCCCATGTGTATGTAGGTTCAGGAATATATGTTTCCAGTTTTATTGAGAAATAATTGACATACATAGCTGTATAAGTTGAAGGCATACAGCAGATAGTTTAATTTAAATATATTGTGAAATGATGACCATAATAGGTTCAGCTAACATCTATCATCTCATACAGACACAATAAAAATAAAAGAAGAAAAAAATACTTCTCCCTTTTGATGACAACTCTTAGATTAAACTTTTCATTTTTTTAATCAATGTTAAATATAGTCACCATGTTACACATTACCTCCCTAGTATTTAGTTATCTTACAACTGTAAGCTTATACCTTTTGACCACCTTCCTCTAATTTCCTCTCCCCTTACCCTTTCCTTCTGGTAACCAAAAGTCTGATCTATTTTTAGATAAGTTTGAGTTTTATTTTGTTTTGTTTTTTAAATTCCACATATACATGAGATCATACAATGCTAAGTGACTTCACTTAACATAATACCTCCCAGGTCTACCCATGTTGTCATAAATGGTAGGACTGCCTCATATTCTGCGGCTCAATAATACAGAATATAGATTTTTAAAAAGCTCTATGGAAGAATGTGATAATGAGCAAGCTTGGGAACCAATCATACAGTAAAATAAAAAAATTAAAAAACAAACCTTAGCTAAGGTCGCAAGGGAATGAAATAAATACTAGGTTTGCCATGAAGAGGCCCTAAATCTAAAGCATGGAATCAATGTACTAAATGTTGAAAAGAGAGCTTTCACATCTTTGTCCAACTTTGAAAAGCCCTCACTAAAGGGCGTTAAATTAATCAAGTTATCTACATTAACAGGAGACTAATAAGAAGGACTTTGTGATTTTCCAGTTAAACAGATGATAGCCTATTATGAATTTGAAATGTTTATGAAGATTAGAAGCAGATGGCCCAATGTAAATTTCAAGAAGGTTGACATAAAAACCTGGAGTTTGTAATCGGAAGACCTGGGTTTGAGTCCCAGTTCTGCTATTGTGTGACCTCGGGCAAGTCATTTAACCTGAGCCTCAACTTGAACAATGAATGAGGATCACAAGAGATAGTCTGTGTAAAAAGTATTTTATAAAATGTAAATCAGTTTTCAAATGTTAGCTATCAGTATCACAAACTATCAGAAACAGAAACATTTATCATTTGGTTTCTGTAGGCCAAGAAAATGAGATAGGAACTCTATTCACAATAGAGAAGAGTTGACTGAGTACATATTTTATTTACATAGGAGTTCTACTATTAAAGACTCTATGGTTACTTTTAATTTACTAATTTATGCAATGCTTATATAGTATATGCTATGTGTCATGTACAGTCTTAAGCACTTCACAAAGAAATCATTTTAACTTAATATGCTTATGAGGTAGGTACCATTACCCTCATTTCACAGGTGAGTTAACTGAGGCACTGAGTTTAGAACTTGCCCAAGTTCATATAGCTAGTAAGTGACAGAGTTGGAACTCATATACCGGCAATCTAGCTACAGAATTCAGGGGCTCAAACACCATACAGGCGTACCTCAGAGATAGTTCAAGTCAGGTTCCAGATCACCGCAACACAGTGAATATTGCAATAAAGCAAGTCACATGAATTTTTGGTTTCCCAGTGACTATAAAAGTTATGACTGCACTATACTGTAGTCTAATAAGCCTATAATGGCATTATACACTTAAAAAATGTACATAACTTACAAATAACCTCATTGCTTAAAAATGCTAACCATCATCTGAGCATTCTGAGTCATAATTCCCTTTGCTGGTGGAGGGTCAATATTGATGGCTGCCAGCTGGTCAGGGTGGTGGCTGCTGAACGCTGGGATGGCTATGACAATTTCTCAAAATAATACAATGAAGTTTGTCACATCAATTAGCTCTTCCTGTCACGAATGTTTTCTCTGTACCATGTAATGCTGTCTGATGACATTTTACTCACAGTAGAACTTTCAGAATAGAAGTCAACCGTGCCACTGCTTTGTCGACCAAGTTTACCTAATAGTCTAAATCCCTTGTTGTCGTTTCAACAATCTCCACAGCATTTTCCCCAGGAGCAGATTCCATCTCAAGAAACCACTTTCTTTGCTCATAAAAAGCAAGTCCTCATTTGTTAAAGTTTTATTATGAGGTTTTGAAGCAATTCTGTCACATGTTCAGGCTCCACTTCCAATTCTGGTTCTCTTGCTATTTCCACATTTGCAATCTCTCCACTGAGTTCGTGAACCTCTCAAAGTCATCTATGAGAGGCAGAATCAACTTCTTCTAACCCCTGTTAATACTGGTATTTCCTCAGTATTAACTCAACATTCGTGATTCACGACCTCTTCCCATGAATCCCCAATGTTCTTAATGACATCCGGAATGGTAAACCCTTTCCAGAGGTTTTCAATTTACTTTGCTCAGATCTATCAAAGGAATTACTATCTATGGCACCTATAGACTTATAAAATGTCCTTCTTAAATTATAAGACTGGAAGGTTGAAATTACTTCTTGATCCATGGGCTGCAGAATGGATGTTGTGTTAGCAGGCATGAAGACAACATGAATCCTTTTGTACATCTCCATCAGCCCTATTCTGAGCAGTAGGTCTCAACAGTGGACTCAAGATATTTAGTAAGCCATGTTGTAAATATGTGTGCTGTCACTCAGGGTTGGTTGTTCTGTTTGTAGACACAGGCAGAGTAGATTTAGCACAATTCGTAAGGGGCTTAGGATTTTCTGAATGGTACATGAACATTGGCTTAAGCTTAAAAATCACCAGCTGAATTTACCCCTAACATGAGAGTCAGCCTGTCCTTTGAAGCTGAAGCCAGGCATTGATTGACTTCTCCTCTCCAGCTATGAAAGTCCTAGATGGTATCTTCTTCCAATATGAGACTGTCTATATTGAAGCTTACTTGTTTCATGTAGCCACCGTCATTGATTATCTTAGTTAGACCTTCTGGAGAACTTGCTGCAGCTGCTATGCTGCTTCACCTTGAACTTTTATGTTATGGAGACTGCTTCTTTCCTAAAACATCATGAATCAACCTCTACTAGCTTCAAACTTTTCCTCTGCAGCTTTCTCACCTCTCTCAGCCTTGATAGAACTGAAGAGTTACAATCTGGTCTTGGGTTAGGTTAGGTTTTTGGCTTAATGGAATGCGGTGGCTGGTTTGATCTCTATCCAGACCACTAACACTTTCTCCACCTCAGCAATAAGGGCTATTGTGCTTTCTTATCATACATGTGTTCCCTGGAGTAGCATGGAGTGTGTGTGGTTCATGGCACCTCAAAACAATTATAATAGTAACATGAAAGATCACTGACCACAGATCCCCATAATGAATGTAATAATAATAATAAAGTTTAAAATAGTGCAACAATTACCAAAATGTGACAGAGGGACACAAAGCAAATAAATGCTGTTGGAAAAATGGTGCTGGCAGACCTTAATTTGTAAAAAAACAAAAACAAAAAAAACCCACGATATCTGCAAAGCATAACAAAGCAAAATGCAATAAAACGAGGTATGCATGTAAAATGTCATTTCACTAAAAAGCAATTCTGTTGTACAAATCTCATATGTGGTATAATGAAGAGCTCATAGGACATAGCTTAAGAAATAAATTGTGTAGAAAATAATAAGGAACTGCTATCTAGTGTTTTTAGTATCAGGTCATATTTACATCGCTTAGGAAAATTTTTTTCTAGGATTATTAATCAGTAGTTAAAAACTTAAATCATACTGAGTATATGGCTAAAATGTTAAATTTTATGTTATATATTTTATTAAAATTTAAAAAAATTAAAATTAAAATCATATTTATTGTGTATAGCTTTAAGTATTTTACATATTCTGATTTCAAGTTGTAGAATTTTTGTTTTGCAAAACTAAATATATCATCAAATCTATAGCAATAAAGCAGTTGTAAACATTGCTATGTACAATGACAGTAGTAAAATATGAGCAATATATCAATGACATAAAACACAGGAAGCAAACACGCACTAACTCGATAGATAATTTTTAAGGCTGTGGTTATCTGAAGTGCTGCCATCTCCCATTGCTCAGGCCAGGTTGCCCGCTGCAGCTGGGGATGTTACACAGAACTGGGCAAACAGGTTTACATAAGCATGTGCTCATTGTCCTGGGGCTTTAAAAAGTCATAACTGACCTAAAGGGTTTTAAACAATAAATATAGTTATTGAGACTTGAATCTAAAAGAAAGTTAACATACTTGGCTGCTATTTTCTATTCCACACTTGCTCGGTTTTGATGCAATATGTGTTCTTGAGAAGACAATGGCTGTATTTCTTACAGACAGATGCTCAGATTTTGTTTAATGATGGAATCATAAGAGCACATGGAAGATCAAGGAGAAAAGGATGGTTAAATATGTGACAAGAATCAGTACATTTTTTGAGATAAACAAAAGGTAAGGAAGTGGTTCTGAAATTTATTTTCAAAGTTATGTTAATAAAAATTGTTTAGGACTTAGAGATAATGGGTTTTGCCTGAGTCATGGCCTGGTCTTAGCCCTTGGCTGAAAGATACTTAAAAACAAAATAAAATGAAGCAAAAATGGTGGGGGAATTAAAGAAAATAAAATGAAAAAGAAGTTTATACATCAATTGTAGCTCATATGATTATGAGTTTGGACTTTACCATTCCCTAATGGAAGAATGTGCCAAAAAGTTACACTACAACTATTTACTTATTTAAGAACCTCAATATAAAAGACTCATTCTAAGGCAGCCTTACTCATAAGGGGTATGGCTCTGAAGGCAATTTAATGAGCCTTGTATTTTGGCTTAAAAACAATGATCAGACTCTGGTTTCCTCAACAGAAAATTTAAAAAAGCTATGTATTGGAATTCCTTATACAAGATTACTGCTATTCCAGTGAAGAGTCAATATGAGAAATCCAGTTGATACTTGATGCATTTTTCACGCATTTGATGATGTGAAAGGTAGCCACACATTCCATCCTTTATAAATGAAGTAAAGTTGGTCATATTATTTGGATTTGGACTTTTAACTTTAGTACAAGTTCACAGCTACCTAAATTTATAAGATATGAAGTCAGGAGATGACAAGGTGAATTCAAGAATTTATCTGGAGAAGCAATGTCAGCACATATAAATGTGAGTGAATCAAAAAACAGAATAGAGATAAGGAAAGAAACTGGTTTCACTCAGTTACAAAGAACATTAAAGATAATATCTTGTATTCTTCTTCCAAATTCCATCAAACAAATCCAAAGTACTCTTGAGGTGTTGCTGATATTGAGGACTATCCATTCACCAAAAAGTCAGATTAAGAAGGCTCTAACTTATCTCCTGCTTTCAAAAGTTCTTGGCACTTCTGTTTACCTTAAACTAGAAAAGCATTGCAGCAATGGACTCTTTCAGTCATGTCCTGAAGAATCAAAGGATGAGACAGATGATCAATCAGGTCTATTTCCCTAAACTTCTGGGAACATCATGTTGGTTGATTTATTTAAAAAAAAAACATTAAAATCATCTCACATATATGTTCTTAGTAAAAAAAATATTATTTTTCACCTTATTGTACTTGGTATCTTTTTTGGTGCTCCCTCCTATAGATACTGGTTTCTAGGGAAAATAAATGAATTATTTAACTGTATATTTCACCTGTATTTCCAATGAAGAATATCAACTAATGTTTACTAAGAGTTTACTATATGAGAAGCACTTTGCTAAATGCTTGACATGTATTATCTCAGTTAACCCCTACAACTTTATGAAACAGATACTACTATAACCTCCAGTTTAAAATGATCAGTGTGGGATCTGCCAAGGGTAAGTAACTTGCCTGAGGTCAAACATCTGGTAAAGAGCACAGCTGACCTAACCCAGAGAACCTGGCTCTAGAGACTGCCTTTTTAGCCACTTAAACAACTTCATTCTTATCTTAACGTACCTTACTACAAAAGTTTCCTTGGCAGATTATTCACAAATAGGTCCCAGTTGTAGAAACATGCTGTAATTCCCTTAACCTTCCTTCAAGCCAAAACTAAAGGATGCTTAGGAAACAAGCAAACAAACAAAAGCCTTAATCTAACAATAGCAAAAGTACAGTAAATTTTATATCAAATATGAAATTCTTACGATAAAAATTTACTGATAGTTTGGTAGCTATACATATGATTTGGCTGCAGGAAAATGGTGCAAGTATATATATTTGCAAATGTGGTTTTCCACTGAACTGGCTCAACAAATTTGTATCCAGTTTCACTCCATTACTCTAAGAGCAAAACACTACGTGATGACCTAGTCTATACGGTCATGTGCTAATCCCTATCACATACTGAATTCTTAGAATTTGGATCCTAAGGAATATTAGAAGCAAACACTTGCTCAAACAGATGTTACTCTAGCCCTGACCAGCATGGCTCTGTGGGTTGGGCATCATCCACAAAGCAAAATGTCAGTGATTCAACTCCCAGTCAGGGCACATGCTTGGGTTGCGGGACAGGTCCCTGGTTGGGAGTGTGTGAAAGGCAACCAGCTGATGTTTCCCCAGACCCGTCTCTAAAATAAATAAATAAAATATTTTAAAAATAGATGTTACTTCAAATGCACATGTTGAATGACTAGTATAAATGTAATTTGAGAAAGTCAAGAGTTCTATTTGAGTAAGTCTACCAGAGACTGATAGCATTCAACAGGTCTATTAGAATTAAGAAGTGAAAAAAGTCCTCATTTCATAGATACAAATGTGGGAAACATTCAACAATAAATTTGACCACTTCTTAAGCATAAGTAAATTGCCATGGTACAGAAAAAGAGTTTAGGACTCTGGAGTTAGACACTGGATTCTAATCATTGCCCCATCACTTAGTAGCTAAGTGACCTTGGGTTAGACATGTAGCCTGAATCTCAGGTTCCTCCATATGTCCAATAGTTATGATGCCTTTCTTTATGGGGTTGCTGTGAAACTTTAAATATTATATGAAAAGCATCCACACAATCCTTTGCCAATGGGAAGGACTCAGATAACATAATTGCTATTTGTGGGCCAGTTATTGGCGTCATCATAGTGCATTTGACATAAGAGGCCTTTGTTGGAGGATATTTACCAGACCAAATGGTATAAATCAGTTGGCAATTTCTACTTACATGTTTATTGCTATGTAGAAAATAAATTAACTGATAAATTACTGAGAGATAGCAAGTTGTATTATTTCTGTTTACAGACTGGAAAAATTAGAGTGTGATTTCAGTTATTTGGCCATATTCTTAAGAGTACTGAAATTTCAGTAATGTTCCTTCTAAAGACATAGGTTACAAAGAACTGTGACATCCCTATGTTATCATTAATGCACCTGTTAAAGTAATCCCAAGGGCTTAACACAAGGCCTAGAGATTTCTCACACTGCATTATCTGTTATCTAGTGGTGGTGAGGAGGACCCTTTGCTAAGAGCAGACACTCAGGGATCCAGGCTGAGAGAGTAGAAAACCAATATTTTAAACACTGTATCAATCATGGTGCCACAGGAAAAGACAGAATTCTCCAGGAGGTTGCACTGGATGCAGCTATGTGCTCAAAGAGGTGCCATTCATCACTTTCACTCACCACTCACTGGCCCTACCCCAGCATAAGAGCATCAAATGTGCAATTCTACATTGTAACAGGAAGGCAGAGATCTGGACAACTTTGGTTAGCAGTATCGATGACTATCCCAGAATTCTAGGAGTTACAGAGCTCAAGTTTAGCAATGTGATATTGTTCCCTTTTCATCTCCCTGAAAAATACAGGCAACTCCTTAACACAATGGGTAAATACTCAAAAGACCCTTAGTAGCCAAAGAAATTGTTGCATGTCTACAGGTAAATCCTTTATACAGTACTAAGAGTACTAAAATACATAGCTAAAAAATCCATTCACATCATAGACTAACAAAACTTAAACTTTATCATAGGAGCAACGGAGTAGGTAGTAGGGTGAACTACCTACATTTTCTTGGCAATATAAGTAAGTGGAAAAGGGTAGATGAAGCACTCAACAGTTGGATACATTATTTATGGCCAAGAAAAACAATAATGACTCTATATAACCTATTAGATAAAAAGATGATCAACTAAAACAAACTATAAATATTTAAGTTAAAATTATACATCAGCTTTATCAGCAGTATCTCTGAATTATGTATAATGTTGAAAGACAAGAATAACCTGAAAGCTCTGTTCAATGAAACCAGTTATTACTGGGGTAGACATGTGAATGTCTATGGCAGTAGGCATAATTTCCAGGCAAATTAAAGTAAAAGATTAACAAAAGAGGCAGAAATAACAGGAAACAGTAAGCCATAACCAAAATTATACAGAGATAAAACCAATAAAACTCTGATGCTTCAAGTGGAGAAAACTTAGTCAGCAGTTTTTTCACTCTCTGGGCCGCACATTAGATGCAGCTGAAGAACTTAAAAATGCGGAGGCCTGGCTCTAACCCAAGAGATTCTGACTTAATCGATCCAGGAAAGTGGAGCCCAACCATTGCTATGTTTTGTTGAGGTTTTGTTGTTACTGTTTTGTAAAGCTCTCTAATGCACATCCAGGCTTAAGAAAGGTTAAACTAAGTGATACAGCAGTCGATCAACCTAAAAAATAAATTTGCAAATAATAAGTTCTGCAGACAGGTACCTACTAAACACAAAAGAAATATTTGTGCCAATGGGGAAAGAATTTTATTCCATGCATTGACTATTAAAAAATAGTCACCTAGTACATATTCATCTCTATTATATCTGAGTAATTATCATAGTGATATGTATTTTAAGTACATACTCTTCTAAAACTCAATGTTTCTTTAAAAGGGAGTGAAAACTTTAGTTTTTTTTAAAGCTACTGATTTTATAGGAAATGAAAAAATAAAATAAGGCAACATGAATTATAAAGATGCCATCTAAATATTGCCTTCAACTTATTTCTAAAGTATATCACGGTGTATCTATGAGTTATTTTATTTACTGGAGAAAACACTATCATCTGTGTGAACACATAATGACAGAGTTCTTTTGACTTCCAACCATAAAATTAGTAACTCCATGGTCCCATAAACATACAAACAAGGGGGAATTGACGATTCAATAACAACTAGACAATCATGAAATAAATGAGTTAATTTTTATAATGTAAAACTAAACATATTTCATTTTCTTATAAATGTGTAAGTCTTTCTAGAGAAGCTTATTCCCCTCTCACCTTAACATGCAAAATATATATAGTCGCTATTCAGTGAAAACTCTAAAATATTACTTAGTCACTTGTTAAACCAAGCTTATACAAATTAGAGAAAATGATGTTGAAGTGATGTTGAAATGATGTATGAAGTAAGATTTAGACAGCTTAAGCCAGTAAGAGTTATAAGCACTTATCATTTTTATCTAACTTTAGAAAAAGATCAGACAACTTGTACAATGTTCATGCCTTCTCCATCTCTTCCAGAAAACTCTTTAAGAAAATCTACACTGTCTACTACATATTATTTTTGTGTGAGTCATCTTCCTTATGGGGGAAGGAGATGTGAATTTAGTATCTGGATCAATGCGGCACAGTATAGAGACAGCACTGGAGGATGCAGGAGCTCCAGTGCAGAGAGGACCATAAAAGACTAAATCCCTGGATGTCTAGGTAAGAAAACTACAGGCTGAACTCAAGACTATCTCCACCTCCAATGGACAGGGATCCCAGCTACCCCTGGTAATACAGAGTTTGGAATTATTCATTTTCCACCAATTTCTCATATGTATTTTGTTTTTACCATTTTTCTGCCTTCGTTGTCTATATTTCCTGAGTCGACCCCCTTGCTTGCTGTTTGTTGAGTAGATTGAGACAAGGAGGCTTCCATCATCCGTTAGCCTCCTCTCCCGGGAATGTGGAGATCTTAGGTAGCCAGGAGTAGGGAATTGGAGCACAGAGGAACAGTATGGAACATGCCAACTGGACTGAGGTAAAAGGGAACTAAAATCTCAGACTTGAACGAAGAGACCCATAGAAGAAGCCACTCTTATTATACCAGCTCCAAGGGAACAAGTAAAGAAAAAGACACAGGTGGGAAAAAAAGATCATGGGCCAAGAGCAGAGGCTGTAGGTAGGTACCCAGAACGACAGCAGAAGAGGCAGTCTGCCCCAGAGCCTGCTCCATGAGTTATCTACCCAGGGCACTGGGCTAGTTGGGAAAGTGGGGAAATGAAAAGCAGCAATAAAGTTTATTTTTATTCCTCTCTCATCCTTTTGTTAAGCATCCCTAAATTCCTGGTCTTTGCAAGAATTGCTAAGTTTGCTTTAATGCTTTCATAAGGTTAAAAACATAGTTACTGATTTTGATTTTTGTGCTTGGCTTTGTTTTGCATCAGATTTTTTCCTTGTCCCAGGGATTAATGGTGTGCTCACTGAGACCAGAGTACTCAAACTAATGGTGACAGAAGTCAAATCCTATTGAGAACTAGTAGTTCTGACAATTTAAAAATATACTTTGATATTTTTACTTATATTTAAATATAATTTCTTAAGGATGCCCTATTCTTTACCACATTGTCAAATGTCTAAAATTCTAAGGTCTGCTTCATGAGAAGCTAGGAGGTTTCCCCCTCCTTCAGAAAAGGGGTGGAGGGCCCAGAAGGGAGAATACTCCTTCCTGTCTTCCATGCTTGTCAGAGGAAGTACCTAGGCACACACCCAAAATGTCAGAGCAAAGAAGGTGCCTCACATTCAAATGACTGGTTCACAACTACCATGAAATGAATATTAATGATGTTATTCCATACTTTAATAAAACAGCTTTTCCTTCCAGCTACTTTCAAGCTGAAAGGAACAAAGACACTGTTTATACCAAAGATAGAGTATAATCGCATTCTAAAGTACCTCAAATTTCCACAAATTCACTTATACTGTGGATTAAATGGCACCTCAAATATACCTACACTTACACATAGCTGTAAGTGTATATTTGAATATATAAACTTTGTATGTACATTTGAGTTCATAAACTTCTCACTATAAAATGGAAATTATCCAAATTGAGTAAAAGGAATCCACATTTCTTTTTTAAAAAACAGCATTCTCCTAACACTTAATTTTTTCATTCTTAAATATTGTATTGTTGATGATTACAGTTATCCCAAATTTTCCCTCTTGGCCCCCCTCCACCCAGCCAGCCCCCACCCACTCCCATAGTCAATCCCACATTGTTGTCCATGTCATTGAGTCATTCATATATGTCCTTTGATTAATCCCTTCAACTTCTTTAAACCAGTACCCACCTCCCCTCTTGCCTCTTACAGCTGCTGTCAGCCTATTTCAATTTTCTATGCCTCTGGTTCTATTTTGTTCATTAGTTTATTTTGTTCATTAGATTTCACTTATAAGTCGGATTATATGATATTTGTTTTTTCACCCAGCTGGCTTATTTCACTTAGCATAACACTCTCTAGGTCCATTCATGCTATTGCAAAAGGTAAGGACTCCTTTTTTACTGCTGCATAGTATTCCATTATATAAATCCACCATTGTTTTTTTATCCACTCCCCTACTGACAGGCAGTTAGGCTGTTTCCAAATCTTGGCCATTGTAAATTGTGCTACTATGAACATAGGGGAGCATATATTCCTTTGAATTTGTGTTTCAGGATTCTTAGGATATATTCCCAGCAGTGGATTGTTGAGTCAAAAGGCAATTCCATTTTTAATTTTTTTTGAGGAAACGCCTTACTGTTTTCCACAGTGGCTGCACCAATCTTCATTCCCACCAACAGTGCACTAGGGTTCCCTTTTCTCCACATTCTCGCCAGCACTCGTAGTTTATTGACTTATTGATAGCCATTTTGGCAGGTGTGAGGTGTTATCTTACTGCAGTTTTAATTTGCAATGCTCTGACAGCTAGTGATGGTGAACATTTTTGCATATGTCTCTGGGCCATCTGTATGTCCTCCTTGGAGAAGTGTTTGTTCTGGTCCTTTGCCATTTTTTGATTGAACTGTTCGTCTTCCTAGTGTTGTTGTGTAAATTCTTTATATATTTTGGAGATTAAACCCTTGTCTGATGTATAATTGACAATGGGTTCCATTTTCATTTTGATGATGGTTTCCTTACCTGTGCTGAAACTCTTTAATTTGATATAGCCCCATTTGTCAATTTTTTTCCTGTTTTCCTTGCCCTAGTAGGTATATTGGCAAAAATATTGCTACATGACATAGCTGAAATTTTACTGCATATGTTTGTCCTCTCGGATTTTTACGGTATTATGACTTACATTTAAGCCTTTCATCTATTTTGAGTTTATTCTGGTGTACAGTATAAGTTGGTGGTCTAGTTTCATTTTTTTTGCAAGTACTAGTCCAGTTCTCCCAATACCATTTATTGAAGAGGCTATCGTTACTCCATTGTATGCTCTTGTGTCCTTTGTCATATATCCATTAACCAGAAAGATGTGGGTTTATTTCTGAGCTCTCTATTCTGTTTCAGTGATCTATGTGTCTGTTCTTATGCCAGTACCAGACTGTTTTGAGTATAGTGACCTTATAGTATAGTTCGATATTAGGTATTATGATTTCTCCAACTTTTTTCTTCTTTCTCAAGATTGCTGAGGCTTTTTGGGGTCTTTTTTGGTTTCATATAAATTTTTGGAATATTTGTTCTAGATCTGTGAAATATGTCATTGGTATTTTAATAGGAATTGTGTTGAATCTATAGATTGCTTTGGGTAGTATGGACATTTTAATTATGTTAATTCTTCCAATCCATGAACACAGTATGTACATGCTTCTGCTTATTTGTATCTTCCTCAATTTCTTTCTTTAGTGTCCTACAGTTTTCCAAGTACAAGGCTTTTACCTCCTTGGTTAAATTTATTCCCAGGTTATTTTTTGTTGTGGCCACAGTAAATGGGATTATTTTCTTAGTTTCTCTTCTGATAGGTCATTATTAGTGTATAGAAATGCCATCAATTTCTGAATATTGACTTAGTATCTCACTACTTTGCTGAATTCATTTATTAGGTCAAGTAGTTTTTTGGTGGAGCCTACAGGGCTATTTTTTTTTCTTTTTATTTTGTTAGAATCTTTTGTTTTGTTGTCTTTTTAATTTTTTTTAATTCAATCATTTTTATATTTATTTTTGTATTGTTGTTCAATTATAGTTTTCTCCATTTCCCCCCACCACTCTCCCCTACCCACCCACCCCCAGAAGGGGAAGGGTCATCAAGGAACATGGATAAAGGACCTATGGACAAAGCCAGAGGAGACAGGATTGAGAGTGTACCGGGCTTTCTATATACAATGAAATATCATGTCGTCTGCAAATAATGATAGTTTTATTTCCTCCTTTCCAAGTTGGATGTCTTTTATTTCTTCATGTCCAATCTCTGTGGCTAGTATTTCTAGTATTATGTTGAATAAGAGTGGTAAACATGGACACCTCTGTCTTGTTCCTGGTAAGAAATCCTCATTTCTGACATGTTCCCAACAGATTTCTAATGAAAGCATGATTTGCAGATTAAAAGTTTTAATATTAGAATATAGTCACAGATAACTGAGCTAATTTATACTGATTAAATCAAACCCATGGAAACAGGTATAGTTTACCTACTTTCAACTATCTGAAAGTCTAGTTTATTCATTAATCACAGTGTGTGATTTAAAGTTTAGAAGGAATCAAAAAGATAATGGAGTTAGATATATTCCATTTGAAACTTGAAAATCTAGTTGCATTCCATAATTAATTTTCCCTGTGAGCTAGGACTACAATTTAGAGTCCTCTCAAGGGAATTAAAAAAATTACCAAATGATAATCTTAAAATTATTTCAAAAGGCAATTTGTGAAGTCCTCAGTTAATTTATATTATATTGCTATTAGAAAAATAAAATTTAAAAGTACCCCATGGCTATTTTTATATATATTCTCCCTTTGAAAAACTGGTTTAAAAATAAAAACATGACTTTTAATGAAGAATATGTACTGTTTATATAAATATAAAAGTAAGTAATTACATATCTTTTAGGATCTAAGACAAAAATGACTATAATTAAAAACAAGTACAAGAAGTATAAAGTTTTGATGTTACTCTACCTACCTTTAACGTGATACTATAATGTCCAACAAACGCTGCATTTATCCATGATGTTGAATGGGGATCACCCAGGAATTCTATGTGATACTGTTCCACATTTCCATCCAGGTCATAGGTCACATATTCCCCTTTCAAAGGATGAGGGCAAAGTATCCCTGGCCAACTTTCAAAGAAAATTATTTTCAATTATTTAGGTGCTTTAAAAAAGGCAGACATCCATACATCTGTCCAATCATATATCAAATTTCTTCTTTGAATTTTAATAACTTATTTTAAAAACTTAAACATATTCATACTTATATATTTTAAAAGTAGGATATTTATATGATACAAGTAAACAGCTGTGTCTTTGTATATGTAGAAAACTTTGAAACAGTCACATACTTAAGATACATCTATAAGATATATAGAAAAAGAATTCTAATACAAAAGAGTGATCTCCAGGGTTTGTAAGAAACATTTAGGTACTACTAATAGGAACAATAAGAGAAAAAAGAGTCATCAGATTCATGGTGGAGTTAAATCAACTCTAGCCAATCAAAATAATTACTAAAATGTTAACCCACTGACAGGTCTTCTGACAGGGTAGGAGAGAGCTGGCATTTTCTAAGCCAGGGCCACTGAAGGAGTACCAGTAGCTCAGGCTGCGATAACACTGGAGATCGTAACTGCTGTGGGAAAAGCAGATGCAGAGCTCAGCAGTTCAATATTGTCCCCTTACCCGCCCCCCATCTACTCCACTGGTAGGTGAACAAACTTCTGAAAATCCTCAGTGCTAGATAGAAATGTAACCTTTACTAAAAATAAATCTTTAGGGGTGTGTTTTATCACGACATACATGACAAGGAACTCTAGATGTTCCTTGATATGTTTTATTTTTTTAATTTGGCAATTAAGTTTTAACTATTTTACCTATTTTTCTAGACCCTGACCTACTCTTCAGAAGATAAAGCACAAAAAAATGTATTAAATAAGGTCACAAAGCTGCGACTAAATAATGTCCAGGAGAAATCTGACTGAATTGTACAGGTCATGACCCAAAATATGCATATCTATATACCCAAACATTCAACCATCTGTACAACTGTCAAGTTCTGTTTCAGTTTGTGGCACTACAGAGTGAAAAGATAGCAAGGTTCAAATGTGAAGACGCAGGCACTAGTTCTGCCTTTGCCAGACAAGAGGCCTCAAGTAGGTAACTGGGACTCACTGTAACTCTAGCTTCCCACTGTGCTGTTACAAAGTTGAAACAAACATGTGCTTTACACAGTTTAGTTTTTGGCAAATTAAAATATTGTGAAATGGCATCATTATGTACTGAATTGTGTACTCCCCACTACAGCCCAATTTATAATGTTGAAGTCCTAATCCCCAATACCTCAATTCAGTCTTTAAGCAAGTAACTAAGTTAAAAGGTAGGCCTTAATCCAGTCTGACTGGTCTCCTTATGAAAAGAGAAGATTAGGACACAGGCATGCACAGGGAAAAAACTATGTAAATATACAAGGAGAGAAACCCATCTATAATTCAAGGAAACAGCCTCAGAAGACATTAACCTTGCTGACACCTTCATCTTAGACTTTTAGCCCCTAGAGAATTGTGAGAGAATACATTTGTTATTTTTAAGCCACCAGTCTGTGATGCTTTGTTCTGGCAGCCCTAGCAGACTAATGCAACCACATATGAGGTCTGTCTGGAAAAAGTCAAACCATTGTTAATATAACAAGAACAATGTGCATGACATCGATAGAACCTGGCAGCCAAGGAATGCACATGTGTGAACAATGATGACTTCACTGTATTAGTCAGTGGGGGCAGTAGACGCCTTGAGTGAGCATGTGTACTGTGTGGCCATCAATATCTGAGCAGGTAGAGCAATGCATCTTCATCAAACTTTGTGTTAAGCTTGAATGTTCCTCTGCAGAAACTATCTAGATGATTCAGAAGGCCGCAGCTATGGGCAACTGGTGATTGGCAGCTTCATCATGACAATGCACAGGCTCATGCATCATGTCTCACGCAGAGTTGCTCGGAGAAACATCAAATCACTCAGGTAACTCAACCCCTCTACAGCTCAGATTTGGTACCCTATAACTTCTAACTTTTCCCAAAACTAAAATCACCTTTGATAAGGAAGATTTCAGACTGTCAATGAGATTCAGGAAAATGCAATGCTGCAGCTGATGGCAACTGGGAGAACTGTGTGAGGTCCCAAGGTGCCTACTTTGAAGAGGACTAAGGCGTCATTGTCCTATGTTTCTTATATCTTGTATCTTCTTCAGTAATTGTCTCTATTTTACATAGTGCATGGCTGCATGTCTTCTGGACAGACCTCATATAGTTAAGATAACTGGTACAATTGAGAAGTAGAAGGAATGATACCAAAACCTTTTTTTGCCTCATTTAGATAATTATTTATAAAGTAAATTATAAATGATAAATTAAATAAGTTTAAAACCTAAAGAAAGCATACAAATTATGGTGTAAGGAATCTGAAATCACAAAAATACAAAAATCCATGCATTGTTTGGATCTGAGAATTGTAGATTATTGATATTCTACTGAATTATCCATTGATATTAAAGTTACAAAGTCATAAATGTAGAAACACAACTAGCATATTCAACTCTAAAAGTTGTTACAGATCACAAATTAGTAACAATGTAAAGTAATGAAAAGAGTTCATGCTTAGTATTATTAACATAAAAAATTTGATCCCAGGAAGTTGACGAGTCCCAGGTAGAGTTGTCAGGAGTGCACCAGTCACCAGGGACGGTGGAGTGTGAGAACGGAACAGTTGTCCACTGCTCCCTGGATGCTCAGCAGAGTCCTGTGAGTGAAGGGAAAGGGTGGTAGAAGGCTGCCTGGCAACCCTCCCTCATGGAAAAAGAAGGGACAAATTGAGTCAGCCTATCTGGAACCCAAAGGCTGATGCTTTGGAAGAACTAGAAATGAAAACGAAAAGGCAAACGGAGGTTCAGGACCTTATTGAAGAAGACTCTCTCGTTATTATCAGGTTCACATAACATTATCTCGTTGCTATGTAGAAGTTCTTATTGGGCTGTGCTTAAGAGCAATACTCTTTTAAACCTAAGTTGGAAATCTACATTTCTGTAGGAATCCACTCAAAAGGAGAAGAATTTAACAGGTAGATAAACAACTAGGAATAAGTGGCAGCTGCAATGGAGACACTCAGCTTAGTGAACAGGGAGGAACAAGTGGGTCCTTCAGCCTAATAAATAGCTATTTTAAAATAACTACACTAACTGTTTTATTTGTTTCAACTTTTTGTAAAATATAAGGGGCTCATGTTTACTACTATTGATTTACACCTCACAGCGATTTTACAAAGAATTCTTGCCGAGCAATATCAAATTATACACAGCAACTACTCCATTCAGGATTTCTAACACTTAAGACATGAAAGAAAGAAATATTTTGCAATTATGTGTAAGGTGAGCTGCTACTTTGCTGACAGAAATTCTGATATAATTGCTTTTTTACATCTAACCTATTGGTCCCAATAGTATTCAATTTAAATTATTACTCTATAAAATATAGATAGAAAGAGATGACTCCTAAAAATAACTAGATGCCAATAAAATAAAAAAGCTTCTGTTCATTATTTAAAACATGGTATATATAGAAAATATTGCATGCTAATTTAAAGATGAGTCAAATGTCTAAATAACTCTGGCACTTTTGTTTCTTCAGGTGGTATAAAGGAGTCATTTTGACTCCTAGGCTGTATGTCTCGGCTAAAGCAGAATGTACCTAACTGCAGGACAAGCTGAGCAGAGGCAACAGATGTAGAAACATATAACTTCCCCCCAACTGCTACATCTATCATCTTCTTTGACTTGCTGTGACTGAAAATAGATGATGTCCATTTTTGCCCTCACTCTGACTTCAATTTCAGTTCCAAAACTGTCAATGATGATAGTGCATTCTGCATATCTACTTTCCAATTTTTCACTTTCACTTTGATGAGAAATTATGAAGCGTTGTCAGAGGGCTTAAGGGTGAAGAGGGAGAGTAAGAGTAGGCAACCCAACAGAAGTACATCAGAAGCACAAGGCAAGTGTATGATCAATGTTAGAATCTGTGTGTAATGGACGGTAAAATGTACAAATACAACAAGGTCAAAAAGAATTCACTTGGAGGAAAGGGGGACATTTTGGCAGAACAAGCAGAAACTTCAAGGAGAGTGGAAGTATATCATGAAGAAACTGATGTCCTATACATTTCTTATCCATTGGAAATGATATTTAATATGATAGCTATTGCTCTCAACAGAAATTGAATTAAGCATGTATTTACTTATATCCAATGAGAAGAAGTAGATGACTGTTATTTTCAACTGTGGTTTGGGTGTTTAAGGGGAGAGCAAATTTTAATTGGGTCTCATTCCTGATCTGTGAAAAAAATGGATGAGTTGGAATCATCAATAACTGAATATCATCTGCTAAGAAATCTCTGGGCTGCACCTAACTGCAGCGGCTGTAGGGGAGAGGAAATTTCCCATACACACACACACACACACACACACACACACACACACACACACACACAGAGTAATTAATCCATAGGCAAAGGCAAAGAATGCAAATAAAAATAATCAAAATATTTTATAATACTGAAAGGATCTAGTAAAAATCTCAATTTATAAATTTATATGCTATACCTAAAAAGTATCACTGGATTGGTTTGCTAACTTAAAGGCATATTTTATTACTAAACTGTTTTACTGCATTACATTAGAATGCAAACATAATTTCTATAAATTAATTTTCATATTCATGAGAAAGCTTTGTATGTCTGTGTAAATATGCCCAAGGTAGTTATACTAAATGGAGCCTAGGTTCTGTTTGACAATGTGTCTTGCTATACTAAATAAGATATGTACTGTTATTTTTTACTTTTAACTTCTATGCTCTTTTTAGCTAAATACAATACTATTTTCAATTTTTAAAAATCAAGGCTGCTTAAACATTATGGAAATAGTTTTTCTCTCCTTGTACATGCAGATATCCTTGTTCCCAAGCAGAGAGACACACAAAATCCAAAAGCAAAAGGCTGATATGTATTTTTATAAGTATGTAAGTGTGTGCTATCTCATAATGTGGAGGTAAACATAACTATAATAATTTGATTTTCCATAGAGCTTGCCTGTTGGAAAAGAAAGTGCTATTCTATTTACAATTATTTTTCTTATATAAAGCTTAAATAGGCACATCTAGAGTCTATCAGTATTTCTTTAGCTTTATGAGAGAAGGCCAACTCTTCTAAGAAAGACTAACTCTGAGATAGATGCTGATAAGATTGAGTTTCTGAGCCTTCAAAGCTAGGTGTAAGGCCATGGGCTAAGGAGAATTGACACAGACAATGCTACACTACTAAGGGTATCTGCAGCCAGTTAGCTGGTCTTTCCAATCAAACACTTCAGCATCTATAACACTGCTTAATTAAGAAATGATTTTTGCCTGTTTTTAGTAGGTTAATTCTATAGTCATATTCTACTATTGCAATTTATCCTGCTGTCATCTTTCCAATAAGCAAGGAGGTAGTTACAGCTGTATTCTGCAGGTGTTTTGATGATCCTGATCATAGATTAGATAGAGAATTTAGGGACTGGAATCAATTATGTTTCATTTGTATTTCAAGTCCTAACCCTCAGTTATAAGCACAGAACTGCAAAAGAAATTCCTAATCAAATTTCTAAAGTAACATATCAGATATAGTGATGAGAAACAAATCCATTTCATGAATTAGGTTATTGAAACTTCAGAATTTTTTCACGTCTCCATGTCCTCCAGTCTCCTGCTCACCTGGCTGCACCACAGGTGAGAAAACAAAAAAAAATAATTAAATTTAAAAAAATGAAAAGAGCCCTTGGCTGATATAGCTCAGTGGATTGAGCGCAGGCCTGTGAACCAAAGGATCACACTTTGAGTCCCAGTCAGGGCACATGCCTGGGTTGCGGGCAATTCCCAGCGGAGGATGCACAAGAGGTAAGCATACATTGATATTTCTCTCCTTCTCTCCTTCCCTTCCCCTCTAAAGATAAATAAATAAAATCTTAAAAAAATGAAAAGGGATGAAGAAAAAGTAACACCCAAGATGACCAAAGATCCATCATAAGTAACACAGAAGTCCCAAAATAAGAAATCCAAATAATGCAATGGAATAATGCTTATAATTTTTTTAAAACTTAATAGAAATAAAGAAGACTTGAAACTATATACAGCACAGTGCCTACTTGGAAAAATCAACGCAGAATGGGAAACACTGAGGTAGACAAGATTAAATGTACAAAAATCTAAAAGAGGAGGAGGAAGAAGGCAAAGGCAAGGAGAAAGGAAAGAGAAGAAGAATGAGAAAAAGAGGAAAAAATATTTTAGGCTTCTAGGAAACTATTACAGAAGGCACATTCCTTTCAGATAGAATGTGGTAGGTCATAAAATAAGATTCAATGAAAATGACTACAATAGATTTAAATTAGAACTCAGTAACAATAAGATATCTTAAATCTTCAAATATTGATAATTTTAAAATGTCGCAGCCCGCTGCGGCTAGGGTGTTCGTAAGTCAGGGTGAGGGATGATATTATTATTGTTTAATAATAATAATAATAAAGGAGAGGGCCAAGACTCAGTTGGTAATGGCAAGTTTATTGCAATGGCTGGAGCCTTTTTATGCAAGCCACAAACAAAGAACAATGAGTGACCTTAAGAGTTACATCTTTGGTACATGACGCATATGCCCAGACTATGTTCCTTCTTGCTCACGGGAACAATCAGATAGCTAGCAGTAGGGAGGCAGTCTGGACCTAGAACGGCCTTGAGGCTAGAAACCAGGTTTCTATCACCACTCCCGCGGTGAGAAACCCTCTCCTTAACCCCTTATGGCTGCTGGGCCCCTACATAAAAACACACTTCAAATAACTTATTTCAAAAAATCATAAGAAAACTCAATGGCAATAAAACACAACATACTGAAATTCATGAGATATATAGCTAAAGCACTACTTAAAGAAAAATATATAGCTTTAATTGCCTGTATCAGGAGGAAAAAAGATTTGAATCAGTTAGCTAAGTTTCCAATTTAAAAAGCTAGAAAAGGAAGAATGAACCCAAAGAAGTAAGGGAAAGAATAATAAGATCAGGAAGCAATTCTTAAATTACACAATATAGAAAAAGTTGATTCTTTGAGAAGTTTTAAAAATTCATAAACTTAGCAAGACTATACCCCAACAGTTTATTATAAAACAACAACAAAAATCTTACCTTGGCCAATTCAGTAATTTTACCAAAACCAGGCTACCAAGAGGTAGCTGTGAATAGACAATCTTAAGTCCACTTTGATAAAGCTGAGACTCCTCAGGAAAGTCTTCTTCAGAAACAGAGCACTTATTATATCTTGAATCAGTGTTCATGTCGCAATACCATGGTTCGCTGTGATCAACCTCAGCTGCATCCTCACTTGACAACATTCTCCATTTCAAACAACTTTCATGCTCACATTGAACCCACACTTTGTTTACATACATGTTGTCTTCCACCGGGGAATCCATTGGAGTGCTACAATAGTTTACTATAATCTCACTTTCAAATTTTTCTTTTTCCAAAAATGCACTTAATCTGGAAAATAAATAAGAGGAAAATAAAAGAATGAGGATTCAAGAGTATAAGAAAAGTTCAAACCAATTCTAAGAAATAGCTCTCTGATACCCTCTTTGCCCACCTAATTTCTATCCTATAAAGATCATACATGCCAAACATGTATATTTCCACCTACATAGAAACAAAAGAACCAAAGAGATGCATCAATTGCTTTGGGCACAAAATGCTCCAAAATTAAATCTAAGAACAGTATGGGGGAGCAGGAGAAGAGTAGAGGTTAACTATAATATCTATTATTCTACTATATGCAGCACGCATCTAGTAGATATTCAATGCTTTTGTCATAATAATAGCTAAGCCTATTGAACACTATGATCCAGGTATTAGTCTAAGTGCCTATGCATGCAATTTATATAGGCTTCCCAATAACCTTAGTATATATTTTTTACAGAGAAAACTGAAGCAAAGAAAAGTAATTTGTTTAAGGGCCCACAGCTTATATATGGTAGAGTGGAATTTAAATGAGGGCAGTTTGGCTCCAAATTCTGTGATCTTACTAAGCTGCACAGCCTCTGATATATATAGCAGCATAACTTGAAGATTCCATTCTTTCTTTAACTTTGAGGAAAGTCAAATGCAGCAAAATATTTCACCATATGAAAATTTGAAATTTGTTTTAAGAAAATTAAAGAACTTTTGATTTTTTAAAAAGAATTGCAGTATCTGATTGTTCCATTCCTGTATTTTTTGCTGCTGTGTAATAAAAGCAAGATTTTCTTTTCATGGTTATTTAATATACTAGCTGCCTGTAAATATTTCTTGTTATAATGTTCTGGAATGTGTTGTAGAGTTGCATTACATTAGTTTAAATTCTTGTTTGAAAGCCACATTGTTTTGGTTATTTCTATTAAATTAAGAAATTGAAAAAGTTTTAAAAATAATAAAATGAAAGAACTTTATTGCATATGTAATTTTGCCTTTTATCTATTAAGTGATTTGAAAAAAGTTCTCAGAGCCTCCTTATTATAAAAATTTTAAACATATAAAAAGTTAGTATTGTATGATTAAGCCCCCAATTTCTAACTTCAATAATATTTGTTATGTGTACACTACTAATATATAATTAATTTAACTAAAATACAGGTAGAACTACTAGGAGCTTATCATGCAATACAAAACCAATTTAAAAAATGCTTATACTATTTTAATGAGTTAGTAGAACACTACCAGTCAAGGATAAGCACCATGTAAAGAAGCGCTTAACTCATGAGTTAATTGTATATTTAGGAACTCACTCATCATATATTTTTCCAGGATAACTACCAATTGCTTTAGAAAAAATTGCCAATATATTACAATAGCCATCACTCACAATTTTTAACCTATTCATTCCACTCACGTGAATGCATCCACAGAAAACTTTCCAGTTTCTCTCCTGTTACCAATTTCTAGTTTCACACCATGTGGTCAGAAATAATGCTTGTTATCATTTCAATCTTCTTATTTCTATGTTAGTCTTGTGGCTTAACATATAATGTGTACTAGAGAATGTTGCATGTATACTTGTATGTTGTTGGATGAAATTTTGTCTGTAAGTTTGATAGATTTTTTTCATCTACAATATAGTTAAGTCCAGTGGTTCTGTACTGATTTTGTCTGAGTGATCTATCCATTGTTGAGAGTAAGTTATTGAAATCCCCTATATTATTATATTGCTGTCTATTTCTCCCATCAAGTCCATTAATATTTGCTTTATATATTTTGATGTTGATATTGAATGCATAAACATTTTCAATCCTCTTAATAAGTTGACACCTTTATCACTACATAATAATCTCATTTGACTTTCTTTTCAATTTGTTACTTAAAATCTATTGTGTTTGATAGTATTTTTTGATAGTTATTATTACCCTTTAGTTAATTCTTTTGTGGGTGTGCAGATCCTTTGTTCCTTTCTTCTTCTCTTGCTCTCATCCTTTGTGATGTGATGATTTTCTGTAGTGGTATGTTTTGATTCCTTTCTCATGATCTTTAGTGTATCTACTATAGGCTTTTGCTTTGTAGTTACCATGAGGCTTACAAAAAACATTCTATAGTTATAATACTCCATTTTAAGGAAACTTTAATGGGATATAAAAGCTCTGCACATTTATTTTCTCCCACATTGTGTTTTTGGTATTACAATGTCCAGTTTTTGATGTTGTGTATCCATTCAATTTTGTGTAGCTAGTCATTTTAATATTTTATCTTTTAATATTTCTGAGTAATATGTGATTTACACACCAACATTACATATTAAAGTACTCTGAAATTGCCTTTATATTGACCTTGACCAGTGAGTTTTATACTTTCATGTTTTCATATTAGTAATTAGAATTCTTTCATTTAAGCTCAAACAAATTTTTTTAACATTTCTTGTAAGGCAGATTTAGTGGTGATGTATTCCTTCAGGTTTAATTTACATTGGAATATCCTTACCTCTCAATTGTGAAAGATAACTTTGTTAAGTATTCTTGGTTGACAGTTCTTTCTTTAAGTACTATAAATATATCACCCCATTCCCTGTGACCTACAAGGTGTCTACTGAAAAATCTGCTTAGTCTTATAAAGGTTTCCTTGTATGTAACAAGCTGCTTTTCTCTTAAGGCTTTCAATGTTTTGTCTTTAACTTTTGACAATTTGATTATAATGTCTCAACGTGGGTCTCTTAGGATTATGTCATTTGGTGCTTTTTATGCTTTCTGGATCTGGGTGTCTATTTCTTCTCCCAGTTTTGGAAGTTTTTCACCATTATTTCATTGACTAACTTTTCCTATGCCCCCCCCTTCTTCCTCTAAGTCTCTCACAATGGATTTATTCATTCAAGAGATAGGGTCCCGTAAGTCCTTGAAGTGATCTTTTTTTTTCATTATTTTTTTTCTTTTTGTTCCTCTGTTTGGTTGATTTCCACTGACTTATCTAAAAGTTCATTGATCCTTTCTTCTATTCTAGTCTCTTGAACCTTTTTACTCAAAGTTTCGGTTAATATGTTATATTCTTTAGCTCTATAATTTTTAGTACTTTTTAATATTTTCTTTTTGTTAAAATTGTTTGTTCAAACATTACTCCAATGACCTTGGTGAGCATCCTTATGACAACTACTTTGAATTAACTGGCAGGTAAATCACTTATCTCCATTAGTTTTATCACTGGGATGAGCTGGGGAAAGAGAGCATGGAGTTTTCACACGTCCATTGAGGGCCCCATGGGACTACAAATTACATGACCCATCAGATCCCAGCACCTAATTATAAGCCTGATCCTTGGGCAGCAACTGGAAAAGTATGTCAAATCCCTTCCATGGAGAAACTGGGAGTCTTAATTTTTGCCTGCTCCCTCTGACTAAAGCTGTGATGAGAGGATAGGGGCAGAGAGTACGCACAGTATGTTGAAAACCACCTCTTTGTTTTCTATAGGGGGACTTATGGATGCTGAATTTATTTGAGAGCCATTCCCCTAAGTGATAGCCATAAAACTTGGTGTTTTATGGATTGTGCTAGATGTGTGGACAAGCTCCTTCCGGGGAGAAGCTGGGACCTTGTTTTTATCATTGAAGTAAGTGAGGGAAGAGAAGATGAGGAAAGAATCCACAAGCCCTTTCAGCTTCTGGAGGAGCCCAGTCAACTTCTCAATGCAAGCTAATTACAAGTCTGATGCTTGGGCACACTAGAAAAGTCTATAGCCAAGCCTCTTCTAAGGAGCAAATTCATATCCTTAACTTATGGCCTAATCCCTCTGTGTTGAGCCCAGTGTTACAGCCATAGTAAGTGCTCACACTTCTGTTTTAAACCACCTCTTTGTTTAATGTGGTTCCAAGTCTTTGTTTCAGTCCCAAATACTGAGCCCCACTGGCTGTCAGAGCTAGGTGATTTGGGAGTCAGACTCTAAAGTAGCAGCCATAAAAGTTGGGGAGCTAGATGTGTGGTCCTCAGCGAGAAGCTGGGAGTTGAGGGTTCCTTCCTGATTATAAGGTGCTACGCGAGGATTAATGGCATGAATGTGTCTCAGCTTTTCCTACTCATTTCAATGTAGGTATTTTCTCATTCACCTGATGTGTAGGAGTCACTCATCTACTCTCTCTATTTCTGTCCAAGGGAACTGATTTGCATGTTGCTTACTACAGTGTAAGCTATCGGAAGGAAGAAACATTATTTTTGTGTCCCCAGCAATGAACTAGTTGATGATGGAAAAACTGCTGTGTGTTGATCCCCAAATGCCTAAAAACTGCTTTATATATGCAGGGATTTTTCATATCACTTCCTTAATTTTACTCTATTACTCCTATATTTCTGTGAAGCATTTGGAACTAGATAAACATTCTAACAGATGGGAAAGGGATTAGTGAGCAATTTTTTGTTTGTAACAATATATTATAATGCATTACTAGTTAAATTGAATTTATTAAAGAAATCACCAAGGTCTGTAGAACTCCACTAAGCAGTTCTAAACAACTTAATACAGTATAATCATTATAGATATTTATAGCATTAAAGTGAAAATCATGAGCTAAAGAAGAAAATTCTATATAGATTTTACATAAATTCTCCAAAGATTTCTTTTTATTTCATGATTGTGATTTTAGAATGGTATAGCAGACCTGAAAAAAATAGAAAATAAGATCAATTCTTCTTGAATTGAAGTATTACATAGTTCCATTGTTCAACAGAACAAGGGTCTTTAAGATGGAGTACAGCCAATATGAATTCTTGTAAAGCATCAATTTTTATTATAATATATATGCATTTTATGACTGATGCAACCCAGATGGTAAAATTACAACATACCCAAGGAGTTCTGAACAATATCAGAATTTAATGAGACAGTGTGAATAAATACATACAGAAGAGGAATGAAGATAAATGGCTACTTATAATAGAAATTGTTTTTATTGTTTGTACGTGAATGAGAAAAATGATTGTTCTTCCAAACAAAAAATAACTGTCATTATTCTTTTGCTCCTCAACATTGTTGTTATAGGAAGTAATCCATTTTAACCACAGGCTATCCCAGATGATACGATGTTTCTCAGTCTGAAAAAAGTAACAGTATCTGTGTCACTGTCTTCAGAGTTGGAGCATTTCAGCCTTATACTTTCACTTTCCATCAATTCTATTTTCTACATAATATCTCACTAGTAACCAATGACTCTAAGAGTGCCTACTTTCAAAGAGAACTTGAAGTAATTAATAAGTTAATATTAATGTTATGTATTAAACTTTTATTATATTCGAGAGACAGAAGGAAAAGCTCTGGACGTGGAGTAAAAAAATGTAGTTTCTAATCTTGGTTATGCAACTTCCTAGCTCTGTAATCTTCAGAAGTCCTCAGTGTTCTTATCTGTAAAGTAAGGAGAGTAGGGCTAAAATGTCCTTCTTTAATGTTTCATGATTGATCCATTCTGGCTGTTTTTCCTCTCTACACCTGGTGCTGGATTACCAGCTTCTCTACTTTATTTTTAGCCATGTATCAGAGTTTAAATTTCACCAGCCATCCTTAATTGCTATGTTATTTAGTCTCATCAGCTCTGAAGACTGGCTAAGAATTATTTGCTTTGCAATATGTGTTGGTTTTCAGTGTTTCTTTTTTACTTTCTGTCTTTGGTTCATTTGTATTCTCCCTTAACTAGGCAATCATGTTAGTCTAAAAGGTGTATTTCTGGCCCGTCATTAACATCTAGCACTCTTCATCACCTTCAATCCCTGTCTGGAACCTTCGGTAAGATACTTTCCAACATCTCTCACGGAAGCTGCTTTTATCACAATCTTTAAGACAATTAAAGATAGCAGATATAAATCCCCTGTGCAAACGTTAACGGACTATTTCACTGGCCTTCCCACCTAACCAGCCCAACATGATGTCGTCAACTCTGAAATCAGAAAGTCTAAGAGGAGTCCAGAATCACCCAATTACTGGTTATATACCTTTGGGAAAGTCATTTAACCTCTTATTTCATCTGCAACATTATTATTTCATAGAGCAGTTCTAATGACAAGTTTTTTAAAAATAAGTAAATATAATAGAGAATAGTGACAGGAATTTGAACTAGGGGCAGTCAAATGTGTAAGTTTTCACAGTACTCTCAGAGAGGGAATTTTTAAAATTTATTCTTAGGAAGATTCCATGGAGGAGAAAAAAAACTGCAGATAAGAGAGGTAAGATCTACAGCAGCAAAAAGAGACAGGGGATCCACGGGAATGAGTCTGAAGAATTTGCATTTCAATCTAGCAAAGTTTAAAATGATATACTTAAAATTTTAAAATCTTAAAGAATTATTTGACATTCTTATATACTACAGACATAAGGGCAAATTGGTGGAAACTTTGGGACAGAAATTTTGCAATATGTAACAAGGGGCTTTAAAACATGCCCATGTAGCCCTGGCTTTGTAGCTTGGTTGGTTAGAGCATCATCCAATGTGCCAGGGTTGTGGGTCCAACCCCTGGTCAAGGCTCATACAAGAATGAATGAATAAGTAAAAAACAAATTGATGTTTCTCTCTCTAAAAATTAATTTAAAAACATATAAAATGTGCCCATGTGATAATAGTATTTCATCAAATACTATTAGTTAAATTGTGTGTAACTTAATAAGTATGTACCTTACTCTTAAGATATTAAGCTACTAATATCAATTAAGTTGCTGATTTTGACAACTACATTATGGTTATGTAAAAATAAAAACAATTCTTTCTTTTTGAAAGTATACACTGAAGTACCAAGAGGTGGAGAGGGATCGATTGTGTCTGCAATTTAATCTTTGCAAACATTGTATTCTTTGCTCTGTGTGCTCAAATCCTCTGGTACCAGTAAGGTGCATCAGGAATGCAAGTTGCCATCCCCACGGTCACCTGTGAATTGGGGAATGGAGGAACTAGGTGGGTGTGATGGTTAATTTTATGTACCAACTTAGCTGGGCCAGAGTGCCTAGTTATTTGGTCAAATATTCTGGATGCTTTGGATGAAATTAACATTTAAATCAATGGGCTTTGAGTAAAGCAGATTACCTTCTATAATGTGGGTGGGCCTCAACAAAGGCTGACCTCCCCCAAGCAAGAAGGAATTTTGCCAGCAGGCTGCCTTTGGACTTGAATGCACTTTTCCCTGAGTCTCCAATTTGTTGACCTATTCCATCAAATTTTGGACTTACCGAGCTTCCACAATCTTATGAGCCAATTGCTTAATGTAAATCTCTCTCTTCATAGATAGATAAACAGACATATACATGTAGATGTACCTATATGTCCAACATATGAACTTCAGGGTGTACACAAATGTTTGGTACATAACTATCAGTAAATCAATAGCAGGTTCTTTAGAAAGAGAAAATTCAGGAAATCATATTAGAAATATAACTATAGGACTTAAAAAATTTTAGGTTACTAGAGGATAGCCTGTATATATTTAACTCAAAAGGAAATTTAAAAAGCCAGAAAAGGACAGCATATGAAAACAAAGACTATGTTAATCTCACTTAAAAAAGTAGATTTTAAAAAATCCTAGCTAAAGCAGATGAGTCTGTGAAGTGAATCAGATCTGTTAGAGAAAATTAATTAGGGCCAAATTGGCAATGAGAGGTAAGAATCATGAGTCTGAGACTGGTTCCCTGCAAGATAGCCTCCCAAAACGTGAAGTTCTGCGGTTTCATGGAAACTGACTATGGCCATCAATTCTGGTCAACGATCAGCTCTTATTGCTGCCTTCGGCCCACATTATGCCAGTAAGGGCGCTTGTACAAACCCAATCGTGTACACTGATGTGGCCTACTGGTGTTGCAATCCTACTTGTAACTTGCAGCATCTTAGAGCTAGCTCTAACCACAAGGCTTAGATTTCAGCTGAGCTGGGACTACCCGTCAAGCTTCAATGCCGTGCTTTCAGAATTGTACTAGAACCAAAGTTCTGTCATATCATACTACTACTGTATTCTGGGATCATGTTAGAAAAGTAGCTGGTGTTTCTCTAATTATTCATTAAAAGCTCCACAGCTCATGGTCAAGGTCCTTCTATAACAAAGTTTGTCATAAGGCCTTTTCAGATCTCTGTGTTCTGATTCAGAATGGAATGAATCAATAGAGATTCGTCCACTGAGCTACTGATCCCTGTCTGTGAGCTTTCTTGAAGAAATGCTGCTCCAGCAGGGCTGACAGGCGAGCTGCTGGCCACTTGCACTGTTTGCATGACAACCCACATTACAGATTAAAGAAGGAAAACCATACAATATTTGCTGACCCAAAAGCAAGTGAGAAATTCAACATTCATTCATGATTTTTACAATAAAAAATAAAGTTGAGTCTCATCCTAGCACCATTTGTAAAAATAAACTTGACACTGACTAAACACTAATGTAAAAACATAAAATAACATGTAACACTGAAATAGAGATGCATTTGTATGTAAAATACAAAAGTCATGAAAGATAAATAAACCTGAATATGTTGAGATTAAATGTTCTGTGCAATTTAAAAAAACATAAAATAAATTGAAAGGCATAAAAAAAACCAAGGATAAAATATATTCAAGATATAAACATATGGATTAATATTCTGATACCTGAAGTATGAGGTAAATGAAGTCAGTAGAAGAGCTTCAGGAAAGCAAGGAAGCCTCAAGGTTGTTCTTCTGTTGATATTGTTTTTAATTTTTTTTAAATATATTTTTTAAGATTTTATTTTTATTTATCTTTTGAAGGGAAGGGAAGGAGAGGGGGAGAGAAACATCAATGTATGGTTGCCTCTCGTGCGTCCCCTGCTGGGAACTGGCCTGCAACCCAGGCATGTGCCCTGACTGGGAATCGAACCGCGATCCTTTGTTTTGCAGGCATGTGCTCAATCCACTGAGCTACGCCAGCCAGGGCTGTTTTTAAATTTTTACAGTAAGACTAAATCTATTTAATATCCTAGTAAAATTCTGATTATCAGTACCCAGCAACAAAGAAAGTATAAAACAGACTTGTGACTTCAAATGTATTAATACAAAGTGTATGACTATGTAACACATGCCATGACTAAAGGGGGGAGAAGACAGAAGAGAGGACCGTGAGTGGCTCTAATAAAGACTGTACACACAGAGATGAGCCATATAGTATATTCTGTTACCCATCCTAGACGAAAATGTACAAAATAAAATTCAAATATGACTCAGGAGAGAGGTGATAATGGCTAAGACTCTTACATCAATATCTCTGCGGAGATCTCACCAAGTCACTATGTAGTTTGTGTATATGGTGGCATGTGGTAAATAGGTTTTCCCTAAAGAAAGAAGTACAGGATTTTAATTTTAGACTAATAGCTGTAAAATTATAGGATACTCATTGAAATGGTTCATTGCTTATTGTTATTTATACTAAGCAATTTTTAAAAGCCAGTTTTAGAAACAAGCACTGAGTCACATTTTAATAAGGTAGGCAATTAAATGTTCTTCCTTCATTATAATAAGTCTGAACTGGTGATGTTTTTTTCCTGAACTTTCAGAAAAGTGCCAATAAAAGTATTTTGGTTTGGGCTCAAATGAGAGAGGCTTTTAATAAACACAAAGAGCTCCATATTCAGGACTCATTAATAACTTAACATCTCAACGTTTCAAAGTCTCACTGAAAAAGCCACCCAAAAACCAAACCACTCAGCATTAATATATACATCTTTTCTTCTAGAAAAATTTTCTTCAATATGAAATGAAAAAAAATCCCAATAGGTTCAAACAAACCAAATGCCTATTCTATACAGGTAAATACTTCACAAAGGTCAACTGAATCCAGAGCTGAAACTGAACTGTGCAGGATTTCAGTGAAATCATGGGTCATACAGTGCAAACAAAAGTCGACTATTTACATATGTGGCAAACCCTCTAAGAAATGCACCCCATGAAGCATTAACCTTTGTTTTGTGCCATCCTAATGACTTACAGATTTTATTTTTCAGATAGCGTAACATTTTAATGGAGTGTAGTAGCTACTGTATGGTAATACTTTGGTACATTCATACGGAATCCCTTATCTTAAACATGCGAGTTGTCCCAAAGAGGAGCTTTGGTTCTGCTTTAGAAGTCTCATTTAAATTAAACACCTTATCAAATATTAACACAGAGGGAGCTAACACAGGATGCAACACAGGCGGTCAAGTTACCTCTTTGTATATTTAGGAATTACTTTCTCCTCCAAGGTATTTACACTAGAAAGCTTAGTCTGTCCTGATTAATTTTTCAGTAGTAAAGGTTTGAGTGATTAGAACCTTGACAAAACCTTAATTCAGAATGATTAACAAATACTCCAGTGACAAGGCTATGTGATTGAGTTATTACAGATTTACAATTATCAGGGAAAACTAGTATAGCCGTTCATCTTTGAAAAATGCTTCAACCATTACTTCTCAGTACAGAAGGATAAAGCTACGTAGGGCTTATCATACGATTAATCTTATCTCTGTCCCCTGAAATTCCCTTAATTTCATTCATTAGAAGAGGGTTTAAAGACTTAAGAACATTTTATAGCAGTGTTCAGCCTTCTTATGAAATATTCAGTATCTTAAATATTAATGTACACTGTTTTTCTCTTTTAACAAGCTATAGATATAGTACTAGCTTCAGAGTTTGTGGAAATGGAGAAAAGAACCAATTCAAATCGATTATAGAAATTGGCTTTGAACAGAAAGCAAAAGTCAAAAATGAAAAAGTCACTGTTAAGAGCTAAATTGTATCCCCACACCCCAAAATTACGTGTTGAAGTCCTAAACCCTAGTATCTCAGAATTAAACTGTATTTGGAGATAGGGTATTTAAAGAGGTAATTACATTCCGTGACATTATATTACATTACAGTGAAGTCCTTACGGTGGGTTTTAATCCAGTCTCACTAGTGGCCTTAACAGAAGAGGAAATTTGGATACAGAAGCCTACAGAGAGAAGATGATGTGAAGACACAGGGTGGAAGAAGACTGTCCATAAGCCAAGGAGCGAGGCCTGGAACAGATCCCTACACCAAGGATCTCAGAGCGAACCAACCCCGAGGACACCTAGATTTGACTTCTAGCCTCTAGAACTGTTGAGAAAATAAATTTCTGCTGTTTAAACCACTTAGTTGGCATTACTTTGTTATGGCAGCCTTAGCAAACTAATACAGCCACTTCTGTCTTTCCAAAATCAGTCACTACTGATTTTGGTTAAAGACTCCAGCCCCTGTTCCTTCAACTTCTCAGACACTGCTTTCTTATTGCTGCAGCAATGTTTAAAAGAACTTCACCAGATCATCTTTTAAAGATAAGCCCACAACATATTTTCTACCTTTTCCAACATGAGATTACAAAGAAAAAGGCAGGTGTTCTTATTGGAACCAGAAGCCATCTCTGTATCAGAGCCATCATTGGACTTGTAACTGCAACAGGAGACTGGGCTAGACAAATACTGAATTGGTACCATGGGCATCAGAAACATGAGGTTGACATCCTTCCCACAGTTTATTGATCTGGATGCTTCTTTATCCAGTTTAAAGATAAACTTTCCACTTTCTTTGGTGTTAATACAGAGTCCAGACTGGGTCCTACCCTTGTGTCTACCACGATTTCAGTTTGAGGGGGGGTTATATTTTTTTAAATCCTGCTGGCAGCTTTTCCTTTCTTTTCATAAGTAACACTCAGCCACTGCTAAAGTCTTCTGAACGAGTCTCATGCAACTGCAAAGAGCTCTGAAAGTCCTCTCATCATTCAGCGTCACTACATTGAGAACTGGAGAACCTAGCACTGCAAATTCAGCAACCCTCTCTACATCATGACAACTTGAACTTGTAATCAAACTAAACATCTTTTGTTTTAAAAATAGTCTTCCAAAAGCAGCCATCCCACCCTCATCTTTCTTTCCTCTTGCATCCTTACAGTGATTACTTGAAACCTTTATAAATCTCAGACCATCTTCCTCATTCTCAAAAAACAAACTTTCCTCCTACAAGAAAATCTCTATCCCTTCACATGTCGACAGGTAAATGCTTATCTAAAACTGCTCACTTGAGCAGTTTTATTTGCTCACTTATTTGCTGCAGTTTCACACCTTGACTCTATGTTTTTGCTTTGAAATATTTCTTGCAGTTTGGTGTGAGCCAGTCATAATGCTAGGGCAAAGACAAGATCCCTCTGTTCAAGTAATGTCATGCACCGTTATGTGACAAATACAAAATACTATAGAAGCACATATGGCACACCTGAGCCTTTCAGATGGAAGAGATGATGTCTGAAGAATAGTTGAGTAGAAGTCAATGCCCCCACTAAGTGCCCCGGCAGGCTCTGCTCCCTCTACATACCACTTAACACATCGTATAACAGTTTATTTAAAGTCCTCCCCACAAGACAAGAAAAATCCACGTAGGGTAAGGTTAATATCCATCTTGTTAATCACTGTGTCTCTAGCTCCCAAAGAAAACTTGCCAAAGAGAATCACTGACTATATATAATGTTACGAAATAATTGAAGTAATATGAACCTCAGAGTTAGACCGACCTAGCCAGTGCAGATTTTCAAGGTTTGCAGCAATGAGGATTGATGTATCAGTTGGATACCTGTAACTCTGGATTTAAATTCTGGTTCCATTTTCTATGAGATTTGTAAGTAAAGACAAGACAATTAAATATTGTGAATATTATTTTATCATGTGTACATGTTGAAGGTAGTAATCATTAATAGGATGGTTTTAATGATGAAATGAAACAGAATACAAAAAGAACTCACTTTAGTGCCTGGTACACTAAAGACATGTGAATGTTTAACTTATTTGCTAGACTGCTTTAAAGTGAGTTATGTTTGCAGTTACATAAGAACATTAAAATATACAGAAACCAATGCAAAATGAAAGTTCTCTAATTATTTTGGCTTTTCTTTGTGATTTTTCTCAAGTGTGCAACTTCACAAATAATTATTTAACTTGCTTCTAAACCTTAAAATGCATTTATCATTAATCTTCTCTATAATGTAAATTTAACATTGACTACTCATTCATTTACCTAATTAACAGTGCCTATATATCAACTGTAGACTATACTTAATGATTCAACAGAAATTTATTAAGAGCCTATTGTCTGTGCAAAATCATAATTTATCTTTATCATTCAGGGAGTAGTTTTATGCAGATACTGCTGGATAGCGTATAGCTTAATAAAGCTCTGAGATGCTTAATTATATTTTCTTTTCCTTTTTTATTTTAGTAATGGAGATAACTGATGATTTCTACCCAAAACCAGAAAAGTAGAACAAAAAGAAACAGTTTATTGGCATATTTAAAGGCTGATATCTGTTGCAGCAACTATATTCCTCTACTTTAAAATTTTTCAAGGGAAATATTAATAGTGAGAAATCTCATAACTGTGTTAACTGCCAACTTTAAAACTTAGTACTCAGTCTATATGCTTTAAGTCTATATTAAATGGCTGCGAGTATCCAGTTTATTCAGTATACTGACACGTAAGAATAAAATAATAGATCCAACAAAGACAATTACAATTAAGCTCTTCACACTGTCTACCAAAAGTAATATTGTTATTAAATGGATTAGAATTATAACTGTAGGTTGAACAAGGAGAGTATTAATTTCAGACTGGCTCAGTTATTTCTCTCTACATTTGCTCATTCTCAACTGACCTTTACCTAAGCTGTATTGGTGTGGAAGTCACATGGTAATTTGCTCAAAGATAAAACTTAGTTCCACTAATGTTGTGGAAGAACAGTCTTTAATTAAGTTGACCACCTCCTTTAAATCACAAGACACTAGAACAAGGCAATCTAATTGCAGAATTTCAACTTGTTACTCAAAATGATTTACTAATTGTCATTTATAGTCCTCATTTTAGAACTGTGTCATAATTCTAATAAGTAAAAAGTGATGCATTTCTTACTGTGGGTTCAAGTGAGTAACTGCAATAATTATTGTTTCAAGAATCGCTACACAAATATTAAGAAAAGAAACCTTTACTAAAGAATTTGAAAATGGGAGTAATTTTAAATTGCATAATGCAAAACTGAAAGCACGTTTCTTCAATATATCACATCTAAATTTGCCAAGTAAAGATGTCACATTGAGAATAGGAGTCGTGGGAATTATTACACTGGAAAGAAACGAACTAAAGGTATTACCCACTTTGTTCTATTTTTTTCTTAAGATTTTAACTATATTCTGTTGATTATGTTGTCTTGATTTTCCCCCTTTGCTTCCCTCTACCCCCTCCCCTCCAAAAATCTCCTCCCCCTTAGCTCATGTTCATGGGTCATGCATGCAAGTTCTTTGGCTTCTCTATTTCCAATACTCTTAACATCCCCCTATTTTGTGCCTACGAATTATGCTTCTTAATCCCTGGAACTTTTCCCCTATGCTCCCCCTTCCTCCTTCCCACTGATAGCCCTCCGTTTCTATGATTCTGTTCCTGTTCTAGTTTTGTGCTTTGTTTTGTTTTCAGATTCAGCTGTTGATAGTTGTGAGTTGGCTTTTACTTTACTGTTCATAGTTTTGATCTTCTTTTTCATAAATAAGTCCCTTTAACATTTCCTGTAATAATGGCTTAGTGATGAACTCCTTTAACTTGACCTTATCTGGGAAGCACTTTATCTGTCCTTCCATTCTCAATGATAGCTTTGCTGGATAGAGTAATCTCGGTTGTAGGTCGTTGCTTTTCACCACTTTGGATACTTCTTGTCAGTCCCTTCTTGCCCGAAGTTTCTTTTGAGAAATTAGTTGATAGTCTCATGGGGACTCCTTTGCACATAACTCTCTTCTTTTTCCTTGCAGCTTTTAAGATTCTGTCTTTATCTTTAACCTTTAGCATTTTAATTATGTTGTGTCTTGGTGTTGCTCTCTTTTGGGTCCAACTTGTTTGGGACTCCGTGCTTCCTGGACTCATATTGTCTATATCCTTCACCAAATCAGGGAGGTTTTCTTTCCTTATTGTTTCAAATAGGTTTTCAGCTTGTTGTTCTTCCTCTTCTCCTTCTGGCATCTCTATGATTCGGGTGTTGGCACATTTGGAGATGTCCTCAAGTCTCCTTATTCTCTCGGTTTTTTTTTTTTTTTTAATTCCTGTTTGTTCATTCTGTACTGGTTGACTTTATTTCTTCCATGTTCTAAATCATTCATTTGAACCCCAGCTTCCTCCCCTTCACTTTTGGTTTATTTCACTTAGTGTAGCCTTCATTTCTTCCCCTATGCATTTAGAGTACACGATGAGATCTCTAAGCATCCTTATCACCAGCATTTTGAACTCTGCATTTGTTAGTTTGTCTATCTCCATTTCACTTAGGTCTTTCTCTGAAGCGTTGATCTGTTCTTTCATTTGGGCCTTACTTCTTTGTCTCCTCAATCTGGCATTCTCCCTGTTTGTAGGTAGAGCTACTTTGACTCCCTGTCTTGGTGCACTTGTTACATTTTAAGGGGCGGAGCCTTATATATTTGTAGGGCAACCTGCAACCTACTTCCCCACTTTGTGGTACTGTATGGGGGGGGAAGAGTAGGGGAGGGAACAATGCCCCTTGCTTGGCTCTCATGCCTGTCACTTCCCAAATGTGACTGGAGCCCTTCTTAGTTGCTGCCCTGGTGCTAAATCTCAGAGTGGGCAGGTTTCCATACATTCTAGGGCCATGCAGGTCCTTTAAACAGATTGTACTGAGAGACCAGCAGCTTCTTCTACCACCATAACACCCACTGGTGTTTACAGCCCAACGTTATGAGGCTTTCTTTTCCTGGCACTGGAACCCTGGGCTGTGTGGTCTGGCCTGGGGCTGGGATGGCTTGCTTCCCAGGTGTCCATCCCAGTTTTTATCTGCCACATGTAAATGTAGGACTACCCATTCTACCAGCCATTGCCACACCACGTTGTCTTTACCGTGGCTCCCCATCTCCACCAATCCTACCCATTTGGGTGAATATTTCTTCTTTAAGTCTTGGTTGTGGGACTTGCAAACACTTCAATTTTCTGGCAGTCCTGGTTTATTTTGTTTTGAGGTTAGTTCTCATACTTCTTATGTGTGCGAGGAAACAGTGTATATATGTATGCCTCCATCTTCACTGGAAGTCTGTCCTATTTTCTTTTTTATTTTAAAGAGTTTAGCTATTTATTTTTTAGAGGGAGGGGAGGGAGGGAGAGAAACATCAGTGTGTGGTTGCCTCTCATGTACCCACTGCTGGGGACCTGGCCCACAACCCAGGCATGTGCCCTGATGGAATCAAACGAGCTACCCTTTAGTTTGCAGGCCAATGTTCAGTCCACTAAGCCACCAGCTAGGGCTACTGTTTTCTTTTTAATTTCTTTGAAAAGGGTCCTCTCCTCTTTTGGCCTGGGAAGAAATCCTGGACTGTCTGTCTTTCTGCACAATGAGATAGGGAAGACAAGGCACATTTGTTCCATAAAAGAACCCCCCAAAATCTCATATTCTTCTTCCACGTTTTATTTAGAGCCTTCAGAGCCTGACCATGATTGTTCTGGGAAGATTGAGTCTTATCTCCATGTGGACATCTCTCCAGAATATTCTGTACTTAAGCTTCCTGGGCTCCATTTCATTTGAGAACATGTTCACACCCAGTTTCTCTCAGAATATTTGTTGAAATTCTTTGTTCACTGATTATTACCCAACCCTTTCTTTTTCTGTTATGTGTGTATTTACATTTTTCTTTTTTACTTTTTAACTGTAATTTTAGAAGGTATACATAAATCAGTCTATAATATTGAACAGAACTTGACAATTTGCTTTTTAAACAATGTATCATAAACATTTCCTGTTATTAAATGTCTATACTATCATTGGCATAATTTTAGTCTTGAAACTGAAATTATATTCTTTATTTACTCAATTATTTCAGTTCTAATGAAATTCAAAGTAAAGAGCACGATATTTTTTCAATATTGGAATCACTAGTTGACTTTTTTTGTATTTTATTAGTAATTGGTTCAGAGGCCATGAATTACCTATTTTTATTTTTAAGACATTTATTAATTTTTAGAGAGAGGGGAAGGGAGGGAAACATCAATGTGTGGTTGGCATTCACATGCCCCCTCACTACCTCTGGGGTCCTGGCCCACAACCCAGGCATGTGCCCTGACTGGGAATCAAACCAGCAACCCTTCGGTTCACAGCCCAGCACTCAGTCCACTGAGCCACACCAGCCATGGCTACCTATTTTTTTGTTGTTGCCTGTGCTTTTGGTGTCGTATCTAAAATATTATTGCGAAACCCAATGTCATGAAGCTTTCTTCCTATTTTTCTAAATGATAAAGAGTTATCATTTAGCTGTTACATTTAGATCTTTGATTCATTTTGCCTTAATTTCTATACACAGTGTGAGGTAAGAATCCAACTTCATTGTTTTGCATATACACACTCAGTTTTCCCAACACTATTTGTTGAAAAGACTGCCCTTTCCCCATTGAATGGTCTTGGCAGCTCTGTTGAAAATTATTTGACCATACATGAGAGTTTGTTGGGGCTCTCTGTTCTACTGCATTGATCTATCTGTATTTCTATTTGCCAGCACAAAACTGTTTTGATTCTGTAGCTTTGTAATATGTTTTGAGGTCAGCAAATGTAAAGCCTCCAGCTTTATTCCAGCTTTGTGCTTCTTTTTCAAGGTTGTTATGGCTATTCAAGGTTCCTTGAGATTCCATACTAATTTTAAGATACATATTTTCCATTTTTTAATCCTCACCTGAGGATATATGTGTATTGATTTTAGAGAAAGAAGGGAGAAAGAAGAGAGAGGGAGAGGGGCTTGTGGGAGATGGAAAGGGAGAGGTGACAGTGAGAGAGAGAGAGAGAGAGGGAGAGAATGTGTGTGGGTGACACACACACACACACAGAAAGATCAATAGTTTGCCTCCCATACATGCCCTGGCCAGGAATTGAACCTGCAACCTAGGTATGTGCCCTGCGCAGTGATCAAACCTGCAACCTTTTGGTGTACAGGACCATTCTAACCAAATGAGCCACCTGGCCAAGATGTTTTTGCTTTTGATAATAGCCATTCTAATGAATGTGGTCAATTTTAATTCTAATCACTTATTTCCTTAAAATATTTTTTCTTTTTTTATCAGTATGTTAAAATCTTCCAGTATTGTAGGTCTGTCTGGTAGTTCTGTCTAGTTTTGCTTTGTATATACTGAAGCTGTTTTATACTATGCGTATCGTTTTTATCTTCTGATGAAGTAACACTTTTTCCTGAAAGTGTGCTGTCTCATATCAAAATACCACACTACTTCCTCCTTTAGTTTTTTCATGATCAATATTTTTTCATCCTTTGCTCTTTTCCAGAGATATCTTATAATCAGCACAGTTAATTTTTTTCCAATAACAATCTTTGCTTTTAGTAGTCTGTGTACATTTAATGTCATACTGCTGTATTTGGTTTTAAATATATTGTCCTACAGTGTGTGAAACAATAAAATAGATGTCAATTATGTCTATTTTTTCTAACAATTTTTATTAAAACATTATTAGAAGGTTCAGAATTATTCTTGATTAAAATTTCATATTAAAATCAATTATTTAATATTTTTATTACTTTTTAAACAAAAAGGAGAGTTGGGCCTGATATAATCTAGGTTGTGTATGGCAAAGAGTATACTTTCTCAAACTCCACTAAAGTGAACATTTCATAAACACATCATATAATGTGCTACAGCTTATAGCTGACAATTCCTTATTGCTCTATAGCATTTCTCATCTAAAAAAAAAGTGACTAAACCTGTCTCACAGTTTTTGTAAAGATGAAAGTCATTTATAAAATCTCAAAAAATTTTGTTGCTTTATTTTTAGAAAACAAGAATTATAAAGTAATCTGGAAATTTGCTTAATACTGATATATACAAAATTTTTCTCTAGTCCTTTTCTTTAGCCCAAGCCATTATTTAGTCCCTAAACCAAAAATACCCATATGCATATTTTTAAAGTAAGTTTGCTCTATCTGCAAAACCACAGTTGTCCTCTGTCTTGTTGCACAGACAAAAATCTTTTCATCCTCTGGGAGGTTTTATACTATATTCCATACCATTTCAAAACTATTAACCAAAACAATAAATGTTCAAACTTAGTGACTGAAATACTCAATGTCAAAAATGATTACATTTCTCATGAATGTAAATACTATTGATAATTTAAATATTTCTGTTGCTAGTAAATTCCCAAGTTAAAACACAGAATTTATATAGCTCTGGTCACTTCATTTCCATTTTCATCTAAACAGTATTAAAAATAAAAAGTAAAAAACAAATAGATTAATCTGACTTCTGAAATTTTGTTTTGAGCAATCAACTCAGTTACTATGCTCAAAATGCTCAACATATCAATGATTTTCTCAATGTATAGTTAAGTGTTTCCAAGTATTTACAGTTCTGCCTTATCTCTGATCTTTAAACTCCTTTGTTCACTAACACAGGTATTTGCAACATGTTAATTCATTTCAGGTAAATTTGTCAGACAGTCTTATCAAGGAAATAATTTTAAAAACCTCTTCGAATACAAAATTTGGATTATTCTAGGAAAAAGATTGGTAGGATGGAATAAGAACTTCTCTTAAGATTTCTGCCCATGATATACAGGTAGCAATGCAATTCACTATGAAGATTTAGAACTGAGAATGTTCATGCTAGTTTAAGATGATCTTTGGAGAAAAACCTTTGTATTTCAGGCAAAAGGGAACATACAATTTTGATTTGTACTAGGAAAAACTAGGTGTCAAAATAGTGACGATACCTTTCTGGCACATATTCCAAAAATAAATTATGACTAAATAATGTAAAAAAATTATGACTCAGTATATTCTGGAGGTACAGAATCCTAGTCTAAATGTGATGTCATTTTAGGCCAAATGACATCGCATTTGTCCTAATGTGAATTACAGCCATAATTCTTTACTTTTTTATTGTTTTTTAAAGATTTTATTTATAAAGAAAGATTTATTAAAGATAGATTTTATTTATTTAAAGAAAGGGGAAGGGAGGGAAAAAGAGTGGGAGAGAAACATCAATGTGTGGTTGCCTCTCATATGGCCCACAGTGGGGACCTGGCCTGCAACCCAGGGATGTGCCCCGACTGGGAATTGAACTGCTGACCCTTTGGTTTGCAGCCCTCACTCAATCCACTGAGCTACACCAGCCAGGGCTTGAGCCACAATTCTTAAAACGAATGATGGAGAATTTTTCTGGGATTCCTCAATTCTCTGAAAATTTTCAAAAATGTAAAAAAAGTCAGTAATAATCTAAGAGTATACATATTATAATCAGAGTAAACTGAATGAAAACTTTATAAATGAGAAAGATAACCAATTTCAATGCCCAAGTTAGCACTGTTCATAGGAACTGGTGGAAAAATTGGCTGGGTTAGATTAAGAATGATATTTTGAAACATGCTAAGGAGTCATTTCAGAAGCTTCTGAGGAGAAACGTAATGGTAAGATTTATATTTTTAAAAGATCATTTACATATCCCTATAAAGGGTGAGTTGGAGGCCAAAAAAAAAACAAAAAAAGAGGGGGACTAATTAGAGAAAACTATTATAATAACACAAATAAGAAACTGACACCATAGTGACTATGAAATAGGATCAGGAAGATAGTTAAGGGATAGAATCCATAAAACCAGGTGAACACATCCACTATGTGATGAGAGGGAGGGGCTTATTGAAGACAAAAGAGATCAACATAAAATGATTGTCAGGAGATAACCATTAGTAAAATACTCTCTGTGAATTAAAAGATAAAATATGCCTTTGTTCTTGAATTTTTAAGAATTGACTACTCACCATTTCAGTCTACACCAGTAAATTGTTTTTCACTTTGTAACTATTAAAAGTCAACAATTTCATTTTTACATCATGAGTTGTGCAAGAGGTTTGAAAATTTCCCCTTTATTTGCTACATGCTTTATTAGAAAAATCTAGCTTAATGACTTTCTATATATCTTACTGAAGTTTAAAGTCACCGTTCCATTACTGTTTATTTGGTAGTTTTATAAAATGTCTTTCCTCTGAAAAGTTGAGGTTTCTAAATAGAAAAAAAAAGGTTTATTTTTTTCCAGTGCGACATAAACACACTGTCACAAAAATAAATAAATAAATAATGGGAGGGAATTTCTAGTCATGTTGTTAAATTTCATGTAGGTCTTTGACAATGTGACTGATTTTTCTGTGATAGATTTTACTTCCTTATTCATTAAAAAGACATTTTGCCTGTCTCATCTCACTGTCTAAAACAATGTTTGGTGTATGGTAGGTACTAAATAAATATTTGTTAAATATTGAATAAATTAGTGAATTCATATCTCAAATAGCAAGAGTATAACTGTCAAGTCCCACAGGAGGGTTGCTCACACTTCATTCAATAAGAGCTGTAAGATTCCCTCTACTGGACCTTCTTTCTTTTTCTGTACAATCTACCAACCCCATCCTAGGTTCTCTGTTAGCTGTTCTCATATTTCTTATTCTTACTCCTCACATCAAAGGCCTTCTAGGACTTTCTTTACCTATGTTTCCAAAAGAAAATTACTGGATTTAGTTCCTGTGCATATAATTGTAATACTGCAGACAATCATGACTGACTACAAATCACTTCAAGTCAAGAAGTTATTATGAAGCACAGATTGTATGTCCACAACAAGGCTAGCTGCTAGATGCAGTAGTATAGACCACTTTTATAAATGGAATATAAATGCCACAGTAATTTGATTATCTACTATCATCCATCCATTTGAAAAGCATCTGAAGAAGCTCTCCTTTCAGTTAGGAACTTGGTATCAATTCCTCTTCCTTGAATTCATCTTTTTATCTCACTTCCCCTGCGTAGGTTTATTCCCAACGTATCTGATGCTTGAAAATATTTTTAATTGATCATCCCATTTCCCTGCAATAAAAGTATATTTTAAACTTCTGAAAAACATAAATTTTAAAAAATTTACTTAGTATTATGTTATCATTGAATTACTGAATCACTACTGATCAAATAACACACATATCACAAATTATGATGGCTATGAAATAATAAAAGCCAGCTTTTGTAGAAAAACATGTCATAAAGAAATGGACAAGGCCTTCCTCCTCCCTTTCCATCCCCATTTAGGTCATGTATCCAGAATGAATATTCTTGCTAGAAAAAAAATAGAGTTCAGGTTGATTCTATTCTTATTTTTGGTATCCCTCCATTTTAAATATTTGGGAGTAAGAGAAATTTTCTGGTTATACCAATGATTATGCTTTTGAATTACTAAATAATGTATCAAAAATCACAGGGGTATGTCATCAAAAATGATTTTTAATGATCAGCTGACAACTCAATGAGTTCTTCTGCAATATTATTAAAAGCCACAGCAATTACCATTCTGGCAAAAGAATTAACTACCCAGTTATTAGAGATTGAGGTCAAACAAGATTGAGGTCGAATTAAAAATATTGCTTTATTATAGAGTGGAAGAGGTACCATTACCAAAGGGGGAAAGGTATCTGATACAGACACACTCTAAAGCAGGTCAATTTTAGCCAAGAAAATATGCACGTTGACACCTGAAACTTAATACCCTTAAACTATCCTTTGCATAGTCCCTTGGGAAGCCTTCATGTGCCTTCTACGATTAAGGGTTGGTGACGTGTAGCCCAGTTTGAAGACTGTTGCTTCAAGATAAAAATTAGGATGTACACGGTGTTAACAAAAATCATAAAGTAGTTCACAACCTTCTTTGTGTGTGTGTGTGCTTTTTATGTGTGATGAGGTATGGGAGAAGAAAGGGAAGACTATGTAGGCCCAGATGCCAGGTTTTTCATTTTTGGTAGTATTTTTTAATCTGCTTTTCATCTCTGTCGCTAAATCTGTCCCCTTACCCTAAAGCTCAACCTGGATATGTAATATATGGGGGAGAAGACTCATCAGAAAAACTTTAAAATACTGAGTTAAATAACTTTCTCCTTTATTCAAAGAAAAAAATTAATTTGTTTTTCAACAAGTCTCAAATTAATCTTAATTATTAAATTTTTGAAATAGAAAGCATTTCTATATCTATGAATCAGATACCAAATTATTTTACTTTGGATTTGGGGTGCAACTGATTTTGGTAACATTCTTCAATATTCTACTAGCTAAAACACATCGCTTGGTAATACGCTTTTAATTTTTTCCCACTACCATGATTGGCTATGGTTGAACCTCAGGAATTAACTAGGTTTGTTTTTAAATTTTTATAGCGCATTATCGTGGCCAACAAACAGGATTAATTCTTTCCCACAATATTAAAAACAGTGCTCTCTTCCCTGCCCCAGGGCGATAAATTGAAGCCAATGAACCTTTCTAAATGATTATATTAATACAGAGGTTTAAATATTTTAAACATATCAACTAACTTTAGGTAGTGGTCTTTGTTCACAAGGACTGCGAATTTTCATTTAAATCTAAAGCAAAAAGAGAGGCTTAACAACAATAAAAGCATAATTTAAAATAAACCCTATAGCCTAATCAATCCTTTGAGGAGTTGACACTTGGGCTAATTAAAAGGCGATGCAGAAACACCTGCCAACAAAACAATATTTAAGCCCTCGGTTGACAAAAGCACCACGCAAAGGCGTGGCCACGAGCCTAATTGTTGCCAGTTGGCGGTTGGTTCATGAGTATAAATTGCTTGTAATTACCTTTTTCTCGGTTATTCCTTTAACCAGAAATAGCCCTAAAACTCGAGGGCTCCATCTGGCTGGGACTTCCAAATATGATAAAAGGCAACTAAGCCGAACTCCACTGCTCAGGAATGTCATCTAGAAAAAAACCAATGGTGGTAGCAATTCCAGAGCAGCTGGTACTATCACCAAATCCCAAAGCTGTGCCCTAAATTCAATAAATTTCACATTTTTAAAAAGAGTTGTGTGTGGAATAACTACGGGAGGTTCTGCAATGCGCTCAGTTTGTTTCAAACGATCTTCCACGGGTTCGAATCAGCCTCCGGGAAACACAGGTGGGGGAAAGGTATGTGACTCCCCCATGTGCGCCCCTACTCCACGCACGCGCGTCGTGACAGGTTCCCCAGTTCTTCCCAGCAACCTCCAGACGACTGCGGTGTAACCTAGTAAAGGCGCGACCGAGCGGAGCAACAAGCCGCACACAGGCTCCGAAACCCTCCACCTAAAGCTAAATGAAAAGGACGCACTAGACTACACCAATGGAAGCCAAGAGACCAACCTTGGTGTCGTCAAATCACGCTCTTACCCAACTCCTCCAGCTGCCCCTCCACCCGTAGCGTTGCTGCGTCTCACCCCGTCCTGCAGCGAAGCCTCACGGGAAGCGTAGTACGCCACGCCCACTTTCTCCCAACCCCCCAACCCCGCCCTTCCAATCCCCGGCTCTTTCCCCGCAGCTCCCTCAGGCCTGACTTCCGGTTTTCTGGCGCGGCCCGGGTCCGCACGGCAGACTGCAGCAGTCCCTTTTCCGGCTGTGTGCAGCTCTTCCTACCAACCCCCTCGACAAGATTCCCCCTCCGCGAACTGAGACGCGGCCGCAGGCCTGTGCGAGTGCCCAGGAGGCCTGCGGGCCGAGTCTCACGCGCGTGTTGCTGGGTAACGGGGCTGCTCCGGGCAGCAGCTCGGGCCCTCCAGTCTTGGCTTGCCTCTCTTCTCCGAATCTCCGGGGCCTGGGCAACAGACTGGGGCGAAGCCAAAGAAATGGGAATCCCTCCGCGGTGTACCCGGGGCGGCTGCCTCCTTTGGAGGACCGGCTGTGTCTTCGAGGAAACCGGAAGCTCGTGGTGACCCCTGGCGACCCGGTTTGTTTTCGGTCGGTCTCCGAACTGTTGGGAATCGAAACTAGGAGGCCCTACGTAGTCTTCGGGGTGAGTGACTCGCTTGAGCCGGCTTAGAGGCGCGGGCAGTGTCGGGACTAACCGTCGCTGCTCCTGCAGTCCCGGAGACGCGTCCTTTGCTCTGACGAACCCGGGCCCCCTCCTTTGACTCGGGAGCGGCCCACTCCTGGGCATCCCGTACGCCTGGCACCCTCGCACCCTGGCTGTTCCAGGCCCATCCTTCACTTCTCCTTTTCTTTTTGCATTCTGATTTACGGGGGCGCCTTCGGTTTTATCTCATTCATTGAGACTGCATTTATACGTGAAACGAAAGGGGGGCGGCGTGGCTAGAAAGGTAGTGCCTGCGGCATCGGAGCAGTGGACACGACCCCCGGGTCCATTACCGAGGTGTAACAGTAGGTATTCGCCGTTTCTCCTGGGACTAACTTGTGTGTTGTATGGTTTTCGGTCTTTTGGATAGTGGCTGCTACGTGCGAGGTAAGCTAAGACCCCCTTCCCTCCAACGGGGAACTCGAGTACTCAAAAGTGAGAGAAGATACTCACGAAAACTGCAGTACAAATGAAAACATAAATTGCTCCAGGTGTGTTGTGGGAAATAGGCTGATAAAAGAGAGTGACGTGGGAGGATCGAAGTTGACCCTTGCCTCTTAAACGTAGAAGACACTCTCCATTTTTGTAATTTTAAATTGGATTGAGCAAGCTCTCGTGCCATAGTTTAAATTCCAGTTGTCTAAACATGCCATATCTAATTTTCCTAACCTGTTGTGATCACTCACTGCATCACTTGTAAATTAGGAATTGTGCATCCCTCACAGGGTGATTACAAAATGTTAATGCGCTATTATTTGTAAGATGGAAAATTGTGTACCTGTGTGAAGTTTTATCATTAAAGAAACGGTGCAGTGTCATGGGAAATGCACTGAATTGAGTCAGAACATTAACTCAGTATCTGCATGGTGATTTTTCTACTTTTTTATTTGACACTGGGTGAGAGATAAAATCTCTTAATTTCCTCTCTCTCAAACGGTATTAAGGTTTACTCTTCAAGGTACCTAAGCATAATTCCTAAGAGTTTGCTAGCTCTGCAGTCAACTGGGTGATTTTCATTCTTGGCTCTTCCACTTTCTAACGTTTGCCTACATCAGGTATTTATGTAGATTTAATGAATTGTTAAGAATAAATGAGACAGTTTCCCTTGCAGGCAAAGCATAATGCCTGACATACTATAAACACTTGGTAAATACTAATTACAAACACAGAACTTTGTCATGATTAATAAAATGATATTATGAAGTTTTTCATAGGCCATGAAGTAACAGCCAATGTGGAATGTGTATTCTGGATTACATTTGTTATATCGCTATTAGAGAATACAGTAATTAATGCTAATACTAGTAACACTTAGCATATATAGGTGCTCAGTTACCTTGAGATGTATTACTTAATGAAAGGAATGAAAAGTAGACTGCTCTTTATAGTATGTGCTTTATAAACTTCACAAAGTTTATACCCATGTTAACCCTGAAAAAGTCTTATGATTCCCTGGCCATACACAGTGATTTCTGAACTGATGTAGTGAAGTAACTTGGTGAGGGTTATGAAAATGAAAATGAAAATGAAGTTTTTCATACTATGTATGTGATGCTCAGTACATTTTTGGGCACTCACTGAGTTATAGGGTGTTTGGGTGCTGAGCTACATAGATTGAGTGACAGTATCTTAAAAAAAAGGCACTTGATGATCCCCTCTTTTTGAACTAGTTAGACCATTCCTACCCCTAATTATTTCATAAAAAATAGACGAGGAGTGTTGCTCTATGTGCTTCCATTAAGACTTGATTCTTGCTCCATAGTGTCTTGACTAACCTTATGAAGAGATTCTAGATCTTCAGAGGTAGAAGGTTGATGGAAATTCTAAATAAGACGGTTCAAGAGGTAATGTAGAGTAGAAAAAAGAAAGTAACAAACAGGCCTTGATTTAAACTCTACCTCTCTTGAATACTGCCAGTGTGATTGTAGGCAAATTTATGTCACCTCTCTGAGCCTCAGTTTTCTTATCTGCGATATGATAATATCTTCCTAGCCAAGTTTGGGGTGGACCAGAGGTAATGTGTGTACTATATATCTTTTACTCAATTCCTGGTAGAAGTGTGAATTCCCTTCCATCTCTTTAGGTTGTCATTCCCTACTCAGATGAAAATTTTGCCTTCACAATTTAGGAAGGTGACATCTTAATGATGTACTTCAACTCTCATGTTTTATTGGTGGGAAAATTTAGATCCGAGGAGGTAAATAATCAAGGTGTCAGATTGTAAACTAGGATCTGGATTTCTGAATCTCGGGCCAAGGTTCTTTCTACCACTGAGATCTGCCTTGTCCAGATTATTTTGGGGAAAGTAAGAACCCATGTTATATTGCCTCTCATAATGTTGTATTAAGAGCATAAATTTGGAAAACAGCTTATCTGGTTCACATCCCCACTTTGCCACTGATTACTTATGTAGTTGTAATTAAAGTATTTAATTTTTCTCAGTTTGGTTATAAATTAGGAAAATAGTACTTAAGTGGAAAAATGCATGTAGAAGCACTGGTACCTGGCATATATGAGCAATGAATGGTGGATATGATGATGATGAAATATGAGAAGATAATTATGTTTCCTCCTAGAACAAAGACCAGGCTGGAATCCAAAGATAGTCTGTGTTTTATAGTGTCTCATCCCCCAGCATATGTAGCATTTCTCAGCTGAAGGTCCTCTCAGTGTTGACTGCAGTGAAGACTTTATTCTGATTAAGTGTGAATCTTTTTGCCCTCCTTTGTGTCTCTTCTCTAGCCTCAGGAAATACTGTTCTCTTTTCTATCTACCTGACCTGGCAATTTGTGCCCTTCTTTGTCCATTATTATTGCACTATTGTGATTTATAAGAAATACATATTTGGTCATTCAGGTAACCAAAGTAATATTTATGAAATATATTTGGTCTTCACAGCTCTCTGTACCCTGCGAATTTCCTAAAGGATAATAGCTACGAGAGCATCTTTTGTCATAATACAAGGGTGGGCAAAAGCAAGTCTGCAGCTTTAATACAAATAAATAATATAATAAGTAAGAATAAACTCTTGCATACTCACAACTATAAACCTACCTTTCACCACTCCCGATTTGGTCTCATTCTCAATTCCTGGAAATGGGCCCCTTCTTACTTACAACAAGCCACTTTCCACCAGGACAAGGTCTATGTTAATGAAATGACTTTGGGACAATACCTAAGGATGGTGGCTGCTTGCCAGGAGAAGCAACTCACGTGATTAGAGGGTTGGAACTTTCAGTCCCACAGACCTCCAACAAGTAGTGGAGAGGGACTGGAAGTTGAATCAGTTGCCAGCGATGTAATGAATATTCCCCATTACGTAATGAAGCCTCTGTAAAAACGCAAACAGCAGAGGGTTTAGAGGGTTTCCAGGTTGGTTAAGCAGAACACTTCCATGTGCCATTGTGCCCACCCCCCACCACCCAAACTTCAGGAGGACAGACGTTCCTTTTTTCAGGATCCTACCCTATCTCTTCATTTAGCTATTGATTCAAATCCTTTAATTTTTAAGGCAGATAAGCAGTTTTCCTGCAACCATCCAGTGCATCCCATGTCATGTTTATAATTCGAGTAAGTATATAGCGTAATGGCATAAAACTTGAAAAAGTTTTTATGCAAATAATGTTTTCTTATAGGGAGATACTACCATGTGTAACTTTATAGTGATTTATAAATAAAATAGGCAACATGTAAATATATAAAACAGTCTGCGTACTAATTTTGTCCTAAAAATGACCAGTTACCATACTGTATGAAGTGTGACATTGTTATAGCAATACACTTCCTTCCATCTAAGGTACCTAACAGCTTTCTGTAGGGTTCCTAGTTTTTTAGTTCTTGATGAACTTAAGTGTGTTAAAGAGTCGTCAGGGAGGGAAAAATACTAATAGGTTCTGCAACCCAAGGGCTTGTGCTACTTAATTATTGGGCTGGCCAAAAATTTCATTTAGTATTTTCTGTAAAGTAAGAGACACATTTTTCATTTTCACCAGTAACTACTGATTTGGATATTTTGAGTATGTTGACTGTCTCCTGCATCGTATAAAGTTGATTGTTCTCAATGACTCAACTGGATTCTTATCAACTGCAATTGGCCTACCTGATTGTGGAGCATTGTCTCAGGAGAAATCTCCAGCACGAAACTTCGCAAACCACTTTTGATACACTTGATCAGTCACAGAGCCTTCTCCATGCACTACAAAATAAAATCTTTTTTTGCATAAGTTTTTTTTAAAATGAACGCTGCTATGACAGCTTTCACAATACAATAGATCAAAATTGTTTCCACTGAAGTTTAAGACATCTAAGCGCTACTAGAGCCATCTTATGAAAAAAACAAATGAACTTTTTGGAAACCCAATAATTACCTTGTTTTGGCTAAGCTTCATAACATTTCCAGGTCTCAGTTTTCTTATCTGTGAAATAAGTGTAATAAGATTTTCTACCTCGTAGAGTCATGATGAAAATTAACTGGGGTATTTGTAAAATGCTTAGCACAATACTAAGTAATTCATTTGGTTTTGAATATATTTTACAAATGTTACCGTATTTTTAGGACTGTAAGATGCACTGGACCATAAGATGCACCTAGGTTTTAGAGGAAAACAGGAAAAAATTTTTGAAGCAAAATATGTGATAAAATATTTAATAGCATAAATAACACAGGCCACTGCCCTCTGCCCCCACATAGTGAGTCAGGTAAGCTACATTCGGACTATAAGACGAACCATCCTTTTCCTCCTAAATTTGGGGGGAATGCATCTTATCATCCGAAAAATACGGTATATAAGTATTCTTTAACTTTTTATGTGTCATGTACAGATCTGTCTTAAATTCCACAGAGTAAGTACCAAATTCTGTAGTCATCTCTATATCAAAAAAGAACCATCTCAGGGCTGGTCAAATGGGTCAGTTGGTTGGAGCATCCTCCCATATAGCAAAAAGGTTGTGGGTTCAATTCCTGGTCAGGGCACCTACAGGAGGCAACCAATCAATGTCTATCTCTGTCTCTGGCTCTCCCCCCCCTTTACCCCTCCCTCCCTTACTTCCTCTCTCTGAAATCAATTGTGTGTGTTTATATCTTCCCTTCAAGTAAGGGTTAAAAAAAAAAACATTCCAGGTAGTCTCCATTCTGTTTTTCTACCTGTATCTCTTGGAACTATTCCTTTTTTCATCCTTTCTCCCCACACTCTTTCACACCTTTGAACTTGTCCCCCCGTTGGAATTTAGCAAACAATTTAGGTTTAAGTACAGTAAGTATAATGAAAATAACCACCCTCTTAACTTACTCTTAATTTAAGATTACAGGGTTTAGAGTCATTTGATATCCTGTGGTATCTTCTTTGAAAACCACTCTTCCTCTCCATCCCTCCGCCCCCATAGCATTCTGTATTGTGTAAAATATTACTTACCTTAAAGTGCATGAACTGTAGGACATCTTTGTAGAGAGCAATTAATGCTTATTTCTTGTTTCTCAGCTGTTTTTTAAAAAAATTACTCCAGTTGAATAAATCCTGCCCATTAATATATTATAAATCTGATGTCTAAGATGGGCACAATTTTACCTCTCCCTAAACTAGACTACATCCTACACTTAACTAGCTGTTTACTCTTCTTTTACTTGTTCTGCTTTTAAGATATTACACATGTGTGAAAGAATATATTGTTCACTGACTAATGAAGTAACTTGTTTCTCTTAGGTTTTAGACTCAGAGTTTCTTTTTCAGTCAGTCCTACTCTGTCCACTCAATAATCAGCATTTGCCCTAGCCAGTGTAGCTTGGTTGGAGCATTGTCCCATAAACCAAAGGGCCATATGTTCGATTCCCGGTCAGGGCACATGCCTGGGTTGCAGGTTTGGTTCTGTCCCCAGTCAGGGCACATATAACAGACAGCTGATCGATATTCTCTCTCTCTTGTCTTTCCCTTCCACTCTCTTTAGAATCAGTGGGCCTATCCTCAAGTGAAGATTTAAAAAAATAAATGGTTTAATATAAAATCAGTGGGTCTATCCTCAAGTGAAGATTTAAAAAATTAAATGGTTTAATAATAATAATATTGAGCATCTTGCACACAATGATGAGATGTGAACGGTGATGAGCAAGAACAAACCTAAATCCCGCCCTCACAGAGCTACGGTTCTACTAGCTTTAATTTGGGCAAATTGCTGTACTCTCCCGATCCCAACCAAATGTAGATGATACCTACTTCATAGAATTGTATAGATGAACTTAAATAAGGTAGTATTAAAGGAAGGTAAAACATGGTATGGGACATAGTGGACACTCATATTAATTCCTTTGTCTTCTCTTGTGAATGTATAACAAATATAATCAGTTACTGTTATGGAAAGAATATCGTGGAGTATACATTAAAATATCTATAATTAATGAATTACACTCAAAGAATTCTTAAAAATTTATAATTTGGGAAGCTGTAAAACTTGCTATTTATATCTAAGTGAAAATGTTGATGAGGAAGAAATACATGACTGTAAAGAATTTAAAATATTTGTCTTTGATTGAAAATGGTGTTGAAATGGTGCTTCATAACTTTATAAAATGTACTAATACCTTAGATTATGGCTTTATAGATATCGACTCATTTAATCATCTTAAAAACTCTGTGGAATAGTTGCTGTTGTTTCTTACACTTTATACAAAGGAACTGAGGCAGAGAAGTTGAACAGCTTGTCTGACGGCATGCAGACACTGAAGCAGGAGAGCTCGGATTCGGAGCCTGGTTTCAGGCTTGTGGTTTCAGAGCCTGGGCTCTTAACTCAGTACTTCTGCCTCTGAAAGAAGCAGGAATTTTTAAACATTGCCTCAGTATTCATGTGATTCTAAATATTTCCTCTTTCTGTGTTCATTTGTTCAATGAGACATTTGTATTTTTTTTTTCTTTTAAATAGTGGTCATGGATACACTGGTAGAAGATGATATCTGCATTCTGAATCATGAAAAAGACCACAGGAGAGATACAGTGACTCCAGTCTCAATATATTCAGGAGATGAGTCAGTCGCTTCACATTTTGCCCTTGTCACTGCATATGAAGACATCAAAAAACGACTCAAGGATTCAGAGAAAGAGAACTCTTTCTTAAAGAAAAGAGTAAGATTTTTGGAAGAAAAGGTAAGCATTGCCTTCATTATATATTATGACTAAAAGAATAATTCAAAATATATTTCTCTGTCCTGTCTTCCATGGTTATACCAAATTTCCAAGAATAACTCACTTTAATCTGAAAACCCTAGGCATTATACCCATCACACTGTGTTTCACATATCATGGAGCAATATTTGTAGAATAGCATTTAGCAACTTGGGACTATGCACCAAACATTCTTGTTAACTATTTTTCAGATTGACTTACCTTTTATTTAGCATTTTAAAATCTGTAAAAAAAATATGGCTAATAAGGAAATTAAGCATCAAAGGTGGAAGCTCCTGGAACACTGTTCTATTATTTTTTATAATGTTTTCACCAGGACTTTCCTCAACATTCCCTTTTGCTTTTTGAACATAGGTAACAAGAATAACAATTTTTAACTAATAAATTTCTTCTAATTACCTTTTTCATGAAGAAGCGTGACACTTTTAAATGTAGAATATACAAGCAAGGTAGTTGATTCATTGTAAGTCATCAGGTCTACTTGGCTTTGTGTATTGGGAAATCTTCCTCACTCATCCATTTATTTTGAGTTTTAAAGTTTTAACTTCATTTGTTTAATCAGAAAGAGAAGTATATTCATATTTTACAAACAGCAGCTTCAACAGGGGGGAAGAAAATGGATTTCATTGCAGTCAAAAAAATGCATTATCTTTTTGTGAAAACTCAGGGATGGAGCTTTGCACTTTACTTCATTTGGGGGAGTAAAAGAAGGGGTGTCCATTGTAAAAATAATCATATTTTCTTTGTATTCATATGAATTTACTGTAAAGGTGATTAAATGAATTTGTGACATATTGGGATAAGTGAGAAAAGGTAACATTTTAGAACTCGTAGTTGTGTGTATTTTAAAGTTCAGAAGAATATTGTGAGTTAGCATTGGAAATATTTCTGTACTTTCTGACCAACAGTACCATTAATTCCTGTTCTGGAATAATATAGGACTTAAGAACGAACCCATCTGTTCCTTAAGAAGTCAAGAACACCTTAACTTGATACTTCTTGTGATAATGAAAATTAAATACTACTTGCTTGGAAAACACCTAAGAACTATAAAAGAGTGATATACTGTGTTTTAGTATGATAATATGTTATTAAACAGATACTACAAAGTATAAAATAATAAGTAAAAGTATAAAAGACTACTTTTAAAAATATTCTGTACTTTTTTGCTTTCATAATCAGTAAAACTTGATTATGTGGAAGTGAAATGTTCAGTTAATTATAGTCCAGGCTTTATCCCTGCATTACAGTGATTAAAGATGTGAAGCCATCAGAAGACTAATTATTTTATGTAGAATACCCTCTGAAGCTTTCTCTTCTAATTTTACACTATTAGCTTATAGGAGCTCGATTAGATGAAGAAACAAGTTCAGTGGGACGAGAACAAGTAAATAAGGCCTATCATGCATATCGAGAGGTTTGCATTGATAGAGATAATTTAAAGAGCAAATTGGATAAAATGGTAAGTTGGTTTGAAATGATTGATATCTATATATTGCAAATGAGTTTTCTCATTCAAGAGGTTCAAGTTAGAAATAAAATACTTACATTTATTCAATTAAAAATTGGAAATATATAGGCTCAAGGCAAAAAGAAAATTTTAATAATATTTGCAACTTATTTGTATAATGATGTTTAGGACTTAAATACATCTAACACCACTAACTTGTATTGAAAAATTATGACATGGTAGAATTTATTAGTGTTTAAACAAATTAAAAAAAAAAGAAGCCAGTGAATAAAGTCCTACATTAGAAAAAGAAAAAAAGGAGATTAGTGAAAAACTGAGTTCATTTTCCCACTTTGCTTTTTTTTAAACATCTACCTGCAAATTAATATATAACACCAGCCTATAGATTTTATTGAATGTAACTTGGCATTTTCCCTTCTTAACTAGAACAAAGACAACTCTGAATCTTTGAAAGTGTTGAATGAACAACTGCAGTCTAAAGAAGTAGAACTCCTCCAGCTAAGGACAGAGGTGGAAACTCAGCAGGGTATGCTACTTACTTGTTATTAGTATACTAATAGGATGGATGAATGTATTTTTCCCTTTGTATAATATATCCATGATTAGTTTTCTGTATCTGTATGCTTTAACTTGTTTTTTAATTTTTAGGCTTACATTAATTTCTCAAAGTGTCAACTCCTTTTAATTTTTCCTTCAATATAAATTGCACTTTTCCCAGAAAATAAACTGGTTTTTATTCAGAGCTAGTTTTTGATGAAGTAAATGAAGTAATGAGTAGAAGCCCGTCCTTGTCTAAACTTCTTGTCCACTGATAAGCCCTGGCTTTTCCTTCCCACTGATATTTTTTGCCCATTGTTAGACACACTGTCAGAGTAGTTACAATTACTTTTTTGATCTCTAAAGGCTATTAAAATGTGCAGGTGAGTGATGAGTTGCTGGGGTGAAAAGTTAGGTCTTTGGGATATGAGTATTGGCCTATTCACATGAACATTCTGATGAAACAAGCTGAGAAGTAAGCCTGAGAGACCTTTCGATAGCAGATAGAGATGAGATCTCTTGTAGTAGCTGATTGGGGCTTTTTCTAGGTAGACTTAGGAACTAAACCAGGGTAAGTCAGTTATCTAGTTTTACTGAGGGTCTACTGTGGAAGACTTATAAATAAAATTATTTTGACATTAATGTTCTAGGCTTAAGTGTAAAACTTGATACTCTGAAAGGACCAGTTGGAGTGATTAACTGAGTTTACTCACTGTAACATTTATCACTACCTTAACCTTGACCTATGTAAAGATTATTAGTCTGTCTATAATTTGAGCTTAGTGTTATATATTTTGAAGTTCCAGACTGACAAACTTACACTTAGCCTAGACAGAAAATCAGGAATAGGGGTGAATAATACATTCTAAAACAAGATTGCTAGATTTTTAAAAATCTCATTAGCATAGATTTTTTTAAGTAATTACTATTTTTTTAAAACTTCATGATTTTGCATATTTTGTTTTAGTTTTTCTGTTATCTGTATTTTACTAGCAGAGCCTTTTTAGAATTGCAAGTAATATAGAAGGCAGAAATAAAAAGTTTAATGTCTGTTTTTTTTCCTAGTGATAAGGAATTTAAATCCCCCGTCATCAAACTGGGAGGTGGAAAAGTTGAGCTGTGACCTGAAGATCCATGGTTTGGAACAAGAACTGGAACTGATGAGGGAAGAATGTAACAATCTCAAAACAGAGCTACAAAAAGCCAAACAAACGGTACTGCAGAATTACTAAATTGAGAAATTCGGAATTCTGTGTGCATTGTATGAATGGCTTTTAACTAGGTATTAAATCAGAGCTAACAAATTATAACTACTTATTGTTACATTCTATGATAAACTTACCTCTATGTTTCCAATTTTTGCTAAAATTTTATATACTGTATACATTTAGAATAATCTTGGAATTATAATTTTGTTATAAAAAAGCTAACTTTTTAAAAGCTTATTATTTATTAATTTATTAAAGCTATTTCAAACTCCCTTTCCTTCTATTTCCTTAAGTCATTTGTTTTTATGTAAGGTTTAAAGAAAACTTGGGTTTTAAATTTCCCATTTTATTTTCCTTAATAATTTGATTCATTTAGACACCATAAGATACAATTTTTAGCATTCTTAAAAAAGACTTTTTTAAAGAGTCCATTATATTCAGAAGTCTAATATTTGGGGGGCAAGTTTAATTTTTAACAAATAGCTGACAATTCAAGAATTGGGTTGCAGGAGGTAGTTGGGGACAACTACCAAAAAAACCAAAACGAAAAAAACCCTGATGAGCTGCTTAAGTGTGGTTAGCTTCAAGTCATCCACTGAAACACAAGTTGCCTGTCTGTCCTCACCAAGCATCCATTCACTAATACTTGACACAGGGTTCTAACAAGCTTGGATATATGTTTTCAGATGTCATGACAGATAGTGCCAAGGATAAAAAGAAAAAGTGATAGAGAAGCAAGGAAGTGTGAGAGCAAAGCACCAAGTGCTAAGTTTAAAATGGTTATTACAAGAAATTTAAAAGCTTAGTAGTCTGGAACCAGATAGCCATTATATACATTATATACAGTCATGTACGTTAAACTAAGGTAACTGGTTAAATAATTATTTCTCAGCTCAACCACTTTGCCCATCAGAGCATTCCAACACGATTGAGGTGCTGTGTCACCTACCCCAGATTCCTCTGGGATACCACAGAGAGGAACTACTTCCAACACTTCTGACAGCCAGCCAGGACTGTGCCTCTGAATCCCAACTGTCCTTACGTGGAGCTGACAGTTCTTCCAACTCTATAGTGCAGCCTTTATCGAAGGGGACTACTGGTTAAGAATGAGCCAGGCATTAAGAGTAATTAAGAGTAATACTCTACCTTGTCCTTGACCAGAGGGATTCCTCTGAAATATACAAAGGAGTTGTTTTGGAGCCCCCAACCCTGATGAATGGGAAACACTACAAAAATTACAGTCAATTCCTTTTAGAGTCAAATGTTGTTTTTTTCCTATTCGACATCTCAAGTTGATTTTCCCAGCTCTGCGCCTGTGACTATGTACCACAATTCGTTCAAATGCTTTCACAGCATCCTTTCCCACAAGCTCAGCTGCCAGTAGTTCCATTAGCCTTCTCTTAAAAAGATGTGCATGCAAGTACAGATCTGCACCTTGAAGCTCTGAATTATAATTGTCAGTATATACATTCTACTTGAAATAATTGGACAGCTTTTATACATAATGGGTATTTCCATATAGAGCAGGAAGCAGTACCATGGAATCATAAAGGCTTGTCTCATAATTGTGGTACTACTTATTAACTACATAACATCAGGAGTTATTTAACTGTTCTGAACTTGTTTTCTATAAGCATTAAATATTTATTTTTTCATGAAGATTAAATTAGATAATATATGAAGCAGCAAAGAGCCTACTACTACATTCAGTAAGTGAATTTTTTTTAAAAAAAGCATAATTAGGGTAATTCAGAAGAGTGCTTTTTGGGGTATATATGTAGATCTGAGTTATAGTTCAGCTCTATTTAGTTACTCTTTTCCACTAGATGGTGCTAGGGGATAAATTTGCTTTTAGTTTAATTCATCATAAATCTTAGAAACAGACTTGAAGATAGAAGAAAGTTTAGAAATCACTTCTCTCTATTGATGAAATTCACTCTAAGAGACTAAGAAACTTGAAGAGCCAAAGGTGAAATAGGGGAATATTAAAAAAAAAAGAAAGTCCTCACCTTCATAGGAATTTATTTGGCAGGGGGAAGTGAGATTTAAAGTTTGAAATGCTCACAACTAATACAAGAAAATAAACCAGGAAAACAAAGAGTGGAAATGCTTAACTCATTAAGGGTTCCAAGTTTAAATCTTATCTTGACATTGTGGAATGTCTCCTTTTAATTCATGTTTCAAAAGTGTTGCCGGTCAGAGTCAGCAGTAGAATCAAAAAGCAAATGAAAGCTAGAGAAATTCATGTTCACATTAATAATCTTGCTATGTCTGCTATAGACTCATTTACAAATATTTTTAAGATAGTACTTTCTGCAAAACATAGAGTGCCTTCTGAAATGTGGTAACAGCATCTTACATGGACGTAATATTGTTTTTTGGTTGGTTTGTTCTTTTAAGTATTTAGTAAGCTCATTTGATTAGGTTGGGTATTAATGAGGTAAAGGTTCAAGGGTCAGTTCCACTCTGGGCCTTTTAGACTCTCTGTATACCCAATATTCCAGCCCTTGGTGCAGTTGACGCTTTGAGGAAAACAGACGGCACTGCCAAGGAAGTGTAGGAAACACCGGGTCAGTAAAATGGAGTTAGTGTAGATGGGTAAGGTTCCTAATAGCAGCCCATTCACAATGTCCTGTAGTGTCCTGAAGGTTCTGAGAGTCCTCTAGCATAGGAACCTGTTTACTTTGAGCAATATTTACCAAGATTTTGTGGCCACTACCCATTTATGGGAAACTCCCACATCATATGGCACTGGTTGGGAAACAGATTCATTACTGCCTTTTAAAACATGATGAATTGATGACTGGCAAGGAACCAGGTCTTTGAATATTAGAGACAATTCCTTTGTGCTTAATGCTAGTTTACATTGGAATAACTTTGGCAGTAGCTGGAAAAATACTTTTTCAATCCCAACTGTCGGATTTTTAAAAAATCAATCTTTAAAAATGAAGGTTTCCATTCTACATATGTGTTTAAGTATACACTAATCTAAATGTACAATTTTTTATCAGTGATAAGAAGCAGCTAAAAGACGCTTGATCTGATTCCTTTATCTCCGATGGAGAACAGGAAAGAAAAATGTCCAAGGTCATGTATTTTGGACCTTGTCTGATCTTGGGCCAGTTCTGTTTCTCTTTTCCCCAACAAACAACTTAAATGTTAGTGGTTTTTGTTGGTATTTTCTGAATAATCAGAAATCCAAAAATGTTGTAACTCCTATAATAGAAAGCATTTAAAAATTTTATTCTCCAAAGTTCATAATACTGATAAAGTCCTTACACAGCCTGTTAATGTTCCACTTTAAAACATTTAGATAATGTAAATAAGAAATACTAAAATTAAATTTCGCTACTTTAAATTTTGTTCTCTCAGTTTATTCTGGCCACTTCTGCCAATTGAATTACCCGTGATAGTGATTTTATTTGTTATAGATCCTTAGATGAGAATGCATTGCAAACAAGTGTCATGGAGTTGTCTTAAACATATTAAGTCTACTTTTTAATGTCTTTTATAGGTTTCTTTCTGTCATATCTATAACCTACACCTCTAAAAGTTAAAATACATAAAGATTTTATAAACTTGTCTGTATGGAAAGGAAGTTTATGCTGATCTTAAAAAGTAACCTATTATATTTTGGTACTTTTTAAAAATAATACCAATAAAAATGGAATAGCAATAAAACTTCCATTTTCTCATGGAATTCATTCAGATGTACCTTGAGTAAATATTAATTTTGTTATTTTTACCCTTTTTAGAATATAGGCTGCAGATTAATATATTCAGAAATACATTTTGTAAGATTCTAAGTTCTTTTACATGAGAGCAGTTCCACTTTCTTTAATTAAAAATATGAATGACTTTAATTGTACTTGAGTTTGAGATATCTTGTACAGGTTTGGAGGTATTTCATTAAAATTGAATATCTACGTGTATGTATGCTGTACAGTTCAGTTATAGATGTATTCTGCCCATTTGAAACATGTCTCTGGTAATACAAAGTGTACCAAGAGTAAGTGGACTGTAACAACTTTCAAACTTTTTTTAAAATGACAGGATCCATCTCAAGAAGACAATCTGCAGAGCAGAGATCTGCAAAGACTAAGCATTTCAAGGTATGAACATTTTTCATCATTCAAAAGTAATGCATTCTTCCATAGGCCACTTTGTATAGGTACTTAGATTTGTTATGATTTACCCTTAAAAACAAAGGGGTATTGCTTGGGTACTGCATGTAATCTCTGACCACAAGATATAAAAATATTTAACTGTTAGTTAACAATAGACTTGAACTTCAGTGGTAGAAAGGTGCATAATGTGATGCCTTAAACAGAATTTTTAAACATTCAATAATATTTTAGATAGGATATTAGGGAGTTAGCTGTGTAGAAGTATTTTGTAATAAATCCTAATTTTGTACATGAAGAATTGTGCATTTCCACATACAATAATAACATTTTGTCTTAAGGGTAACCTTAGACAGCTTTAATCTTTGGTATAATGTGAATTTTAAGAGAATTATCTTCCTGGCATAAGGACAAGAGTAGCTATCAGAGTTTGTATGTATTACTTCAAACATTTCCTCAAATAGAGATCATTTTTACTTAAGTAACTTAAATACTGTAATTTAAATTACCTGATAATTTTTGTTTCTGCTCTGTTAGCATCCCCTCTGCATGGATATTTCCATCCAGTATAAAATTCTGATTTGACTTCACTGTTTGATCATTTGACTTCCAAAGTTTACTGACCTAAAGTAAAGTAAATAATGTGAATTCATACCTTTTCCTATCAAAATGATCCATTAAGGAAAACAATATAAGGAAACACCATACAGCCACTCCTTTTGATCCAGGGATAGGTGGGCTTTTTCAATAAGGGGCAAGCAGTAAATATTTTAAGCTTTGTGGAACATACAGTCTCTTTTGCAAATAAATGCCACTTTAACAGTACTTTGATTTTGCTTTCAACTTCTAAATTTACAGCAAAGACATTTTGCCCTTTTTATTTTTAACATTGTGTCTAGTACAGTGTCCATTTAAATTATTTCTGAAAGTTGTCTTTGTCAGTTTATCTGGCTCACTAGTACTTGAGCACACATGAGTTCAATAGCATATGACTAAAATAACTGTGTAAATACCTCAGTTTAAAAATATGTGATTGCTAAAAGATGCTAACCATCATCTGAGCCTTCAGCAAGTTGTTTTTGTTTTGTTTGTTTTTTGCTAGTGGAGGGTCTTACTCCAGCTTGTGAAAAACACAGTATCTGTCAGGCACAATAAAGCAAAGCACAATAAAACGAGGTATGCCTATAGAACATACCAGAGTGTAATATACATAATACAGGGATAAGTATGGCTTCTCATAACTTGTTTTCATTGGGTTGCAGTGTAAAGTGACTGCTCGCTGTGCCTTAGAGTCAAAAATGTATGAAATACACTCTTTAGGGGGAATCACAGTTGACAAAATATACATTTCTAAGTCTCTAGCTCTTGGCTAGGGCTATGCCCTATTTTCATTTTAGTTCCCCTGGGGATATAATAGCTGAGTAAATTTTCAAAAGCTAAAGAAAAATATGTATGGAATAAAAGCCTAGTTAAATATAATTTTATTCAAGGAATATTTATTTCGTTATTGAAGAGTTAAATGCATAGTGTCAATTAAGAAAACTGGGCTTGCTCTCGCTGGTGTAGCTCAGTGGATTGAGCACAGGTCTGTGAAGCAAAGGGTTGCCATTCCTAGTCCGGGCACATGCCTGGGTTGCAGGCCAGGTCCCTGGTAGGGGGCGCGAGAGGCAACCACACATTGATGTTTCTCTCCCTAACCCTCTCTCTAAAAATAAATAAAGAAGAAAATCTTACCTTTTAAAAAAAAGAAAACTGAGCTTATTCACTTTCTCAGCAGGACACGTATGTACTGCTTTTCTTAGAATGTGGATAAACAGGCTTCGTTACATTTAAGATTCAGAGGTTTGAAGTTTTACCAGGATGGCTATGAATGTGGCCCAACACAGAATCGTAAATTCACTTAAAACCTTTTTTTTTTGCTCATCAGTTTTCGTTAGTGTTTGTGTATTTAATGTGTGGCCCCAGAGACACCAAAAGGTTGGACACTACATAGAATTAAAAATAAATTTTCAACACACCTTGAAGACTACATATATAGCACTTAATATTAGTTGTAAAGTAACTGCCATTACTTTGCTATCCACAAGAGGGAGATCTTATACTTAGTAACAATTTTAATTTTTATATCTGTAGTTTTCAATTCAGGTAACATTAAGAGCAAAAGAAAAAGACTAGATATATGTTGAACTTCATGACCTAATTGTTTAACCTAATTTATAAGCAGTCTTCATTTTTTTGAATTGCAAAATCTGTATTAGACATTGCTTCTAATAACTCTGTAATAATTCTCTTACTTTGCATGCTTACTATTTTGAATGATTAAATATGTTTGGTATACTGGTATCTAAACACTATCTCGGACATTTGCTTTTCTTTTCTCCAAGTCAGGTACTGATTTGCCACCTCATGCCAATAATAAAACACTATTTGCATGCATATTATTTTTATCATTAATTAATTGTATTAATTATAAGCTGTATTAATTATAAGCACGTGTGCAGTGTTTATAGTCACTGCCATGTATACTAGTAACTCTGGAAAGCATACCAAATGCTCAAAATTGCACCAAGGAACCAACAGCTCTCTTTACACTTAAGATAGGTTCCCATGTGAAACATGCATTGTAGCATCCACCTCAGATGTTTATAGATGAAATGGAGGTGGGTTAACTGACTTTGTGAATAATTATTTCACACGTATCAAAAATCTGCAAAAAGCCTTGTGATTTTTAATAGATTACTGGTTAACAAGTAATGTTTACAATAGACAAAAACCTGTAGATTTTTTTCAGAGACAGTATAAAGTTTATTCTACTTCTGTTAAAATCACTGAGCGCAATGAAGTATTTTGAGAAAAATGTAACCTTATATAACTCAGAGTAATTCTGTTTTTCAATGTATCTGTTGCTTCTGTAATTAAAATAGGATATTAGATTTAAATATCGAGAGTATTAGTCCTTGAAGTTTTTTTAAAAGGCTTATAGCTCAACAGAAATTAAAGCATGAAGTGACATGTCTGTCAAATTTGATTTCATCATTACTAAAATTACACTGGTATTGTTACTAGGCAATACTGTTCATTTGAACACTGTTGTACCGGTTGTTCTTACATCTGATATTGTATATATTCTAGTGCAGCAAAGTAAGAATATACGTTGAAGACTTTGACTTATTTAGTTAGCTATTAAGAACCTAAAAAGGAAAACTGTGAATATCCAAATAAGAATGTTAAATGGAAGATGAAACTTATTTAAAAATTATATTTAAAGTAACTAACATTTCTCAGATAATTGAAATAATACTTTTAATTATAAAAATGATAGGAATTTGTGAAGTTTTCATTTCTGTTTCATGTAATCTTCTCTCTAGATTTCTTTACCAGGAAATCATCTGGCTCTTCCTGTCTCGTGCTGTCATGTCACATTGGTTTAAAACCAACAATATGAGACAGCCCAGTCAAACATAAAAGAATGGAATACATGAAACCTAAATTTTATTTTAATGGGGCTTGGGTATACATTCAGCAATTAATACAGCATTTCGATTCGCAACGTCAAAACAGAATAGTCGTAAGTTAAATACAAATTTAAGACCTACATATGAATATCACATTAGTCTTGATAAGAGGTGCAAATGAAGAACGTACTCCTTACTATTAAATGTATTAACACTATTAATACTACAGTCTGTAATAAAATCTCAATTCTGAGATGAGAACCATAGAAACTCTTATTGGTTAGAATACTTTTTGTAATAGCCTTCTGTTTAATATAGTTCATTTAATTGCTATAAATTATGGCAATGTTATTATGAATAAGGTCTTTTTAATTGTTACAATACCCTAATTAAATATCTTTTAATTACTTTAACGTTTTAGTTTACATAATTTTAAAACTAATTTTAGCAAAAATACAGATATGATCATTTCTATTTTAAAGTTATTCTCTTCATTAAGAGAATAATGACCATTGACTTTTTTTTTAACCTTGTATATCAGTGATAACATGCAAAATGCATACTGGGAACTGAAGAGAGAAATGTCTAATCTACATCTGGTGACTCAAGTACAAGCTGAACTACTAAGAAAACTGAAAACCCCAACTGCAATCAAGAAAGGCAAGTCAGTGTTTGCTGGAAACCACTGATTCCAGCCAAACTGCTTGAAGAGCAACTAGCTATCCTATCTTATCAAAATCTCATCAAATGAGTTTGATAAGGCAACGTGTGTGTATATATAGTATGTTCACAGCCTACCTATTCTCTGCTTTGGCTTCAGTCTCATGCTGGTCAACTTCACACATAAAGGTGTTGCTGATGTGTTTTTTCTTCAGTACTGTATTCTTTTCCCCTTGTGGCTTTTTTTTCTCAGCCAAGTGTTGCTTATGTGTATAAGGCTGAGGTGTTAAGTTTGCTCTAGTTGACCTTTTACCACAACTACTTCATATATTTAAAAAAAAAGAAAAGACACCCAAAACTATTTTTCATTACAGAATACACCAAAGACCTAGCTCTAAAGTGTTTGTTTTGAAAAAATAACTGATTCATTATTTGGTTATTTTCTTTTTTGTAAAGTTAATTTTTCTGTCCATAAAGGATAGATTATTCAGAAGAGGGACTAGGTACTTATCCCTTTTAGCCAAACAGAAATTTTCATTGCTTTGCCTTTCATATTTAACTGCTTGGCTGACAAAACATTTTGCATTTTGTGTTAATTAGTGGTGGTTACTTTGTCAAAGCTAATTTTATACCTCAGAGAAAAATCAGTGCATTTATACCTTTTATTTTATAATAGTTGTATTTCTGAAAAGTTGTGTAATTTTTAAGTGCCCTAAAATTTACTTTTAAAAGTAGAAAGATGTGACTTTTTATAAAAAATAATCACCAGTTTAAAACTATTATTTGTACCTCAGATTGTCCCTAAAGAGTGCATAAAAGAATTGTACTTATAAATAGTTCTCAGTAGTGTGCATTAGTAGGGGGAAATTTTGCACATTGGGAAGGAAAGTTAAATTCAGAATTCCTTTCATTTTTCTACAGAATCAGACAAAATAACATAGTGCTTTAGCAGCCATTGACTTAATTTGATTCATTTTTTCCTTGAGTTTTACAGTGGCCAGGGTTACACATAAGGTAATACCAGTTGATGGTAGAAATAAGATTTCTCTTAAAAGGGACTCATACAGTAATTTTGCAGTGAGTATTCAGGGTGGCTCTTTGTTTATATAATAAATATAACTTCCAAATAATAATATAGGACAAATGTTCTTTCCATATTTAGAAATGGTTCTTTCCCATGAATGAACATATTTAGATATGTTTATTCACCCCTATGTTTAGATAGGGGTGAATGATACATATTTAGAGCTTTGGAGCATAAGTTTTCTAAAACATTTCCTAGGACAGTGGCAGGCTGAAGTCCACCCCTCCTCACTCAGCACAGCACTCAATGCTTTGAGGAGCAGACAACAATGAGTCTAGATTACCTTTTCCCCTGACCTACAATATCACCCTGCCCAAAAGCTGAACAATGATACTTCCAATTCTTCCAAACTCTTGTCTCTCCTCCTAAGAAAAGACAATGAGCTTATTTTATAATGTGGTTCAATTGCTTTCTTCTAAAACTACAGAGTCAAGCCACAGTTGAAATTGCTATCCTTTGTGAACTTGGGATAAATTTGTCTTTTCTACCCTGGCTGAATTGAAGGAGGAAAAGGTCATGCTACCATCTTGTTGGCTGTGGCTGAACAATAGCTTTAGAGCAGTCTGTTTTCTAAGCCATTACATGTATACTAAAGACATTTTTTTGTGTGTTACTTTTTTTTTATCTATATTGTAGCTGTGGCAGAATGTACATTTACCATTATACGTGTTTCACAAGACACAGGATTATTTTGTAGCTTTTATTTAAACTGTTTTATTCATAAAGGCCTGAATAAACACTGTTTGTATCTCACCAACTCACAATATAATTCTTTTTGGAAAAAAAATTTGCTTTTGGATCACCTATGGAAAAATATTCGAATAAGTAAAGGAATATGATATTTAACAAAAAAATTACTAAAACTAAGATCAGCTTTCTTAGTCTCCTCCACTTAAGCAAATAGTCTGGAAGCCACCTCTGGCTACACTCTTAAGAGCCAAGAACAGGATCTTTACTTGTATTGATTGGGTTGGCCAAAAGTTCATTTGGTTTTTTTCTGTACAATGGTTCTAGCAGTGTTTAGTTGTCTTTAACTTCATTCAACACAATTTTGTTGGACTGTATTGTGACAGCTGTCATATTGGTGTGCACTTAAGAAAACTATCAAAATTGAATTTTTGTGCATCCATTTCAATATTGAAGATGGAAGAAAATATGCAACTTTATTTTAAGAAAAGTAAAAACAATTGAAATGCAAAAAAAGACTTGTGTATAGAGAAGGTGCTGTGATTGATCAAACACGTCAAAAGTGGTTTGCGAAGTTTCTTGATACTACTGACATTTTGGCCAAATAATTCTTTGCTGTGGGGCTGTCTTATGCACTGGAAGAAGTTGAGCAGCACCCCTGGCCTCTAACCACTGGAAGCCAATAGCAGGAGATAGCTGACATACTCAAAATATCCAAATCAATAAAGCTATCGGTGAATATGAAAAATGTGTCTTTTATTTTATGGAAAAAACTAAATGGACTTTTTGGTCAACCTAGTATTTTAACTTTATTAGTTTCCAACTTTTTTAGAATTTTAAATTCTTCATTTTTAATAACTCAGTGATACCGATGGACAAGATTACTATGCTCTGTCCATTTTGCAAATGAGAAAAGTGATACCTGGAGCAGGCAGTGACTTCCATGTCAGTATAGCTGATCCAATATTAGAACTGAGATCATTTGTCTTCTCTAAGTCACACTGCCCAATGATTACACTTGTTTGGGAGTGTTAACTTTATTTCCAGTTATAAATCAACCAAATTAGTATATTGTTACATGTTTTTATGATCACAAATGCCATGACAACTGACATTTGGCTTGTACTTTCTTTTTTAGCCTGTGCTCCTGTAGGATGCATGGAAGACCTTGCGAAAGACAGCACAAAACTGCACTTGACGAATTTCACTGTAACATACAAAAGACACCCCACTCTCTCACCAAATGGCAAAACTCTTTGTAATACATCTTCCTCTGTACCAGGAGATGTAAAAGTTTTATCAGAGAAAGCAATTCTCCAATCATGGACAGATAACGAGCGACCCATTCCTCATGACTGTACAAACTTTCAGGAACACAACTCTTACGGCAGAAATTCTTTGGAAGATAATTCATGGGTATTCCCAAGCCCTCCTAAATCAAGTGAGTCAGCATTTGGGGAAACTAAAAATAAAACTTTGCCTTTACCCATCCTGCCACATTACTTGGATCAGCATAATCAAAACTGCCTTTATAAGAACTAATTCTGAAGACATCCATGATTTGGTAATGAGGTTACTGTACCTACTGCAAATAGTTCTCTTGAAAAATTATTTAATAAACTGAAAGTGGGTTTTGGTTAAAATTTTGCAGGGTTCTTCGATGTACACATTTGCACATACTGTACCATATTACATAGTTGATTTTCCAGTATGAAAGAGCAACACTCCAGCTTCTCTTCTGGCTAAGAATCAGATATATGCTAATAATAAACTAATAAACGAGGTGTTTCAAAAAGACAGTTCTACCTTTGATGATGACTGTAAATTTCTGCCTCTTACATAAAGAATGGGATTGAAAGTTTTTAGACACGGTTTTACAAAGCATGTGAAATACCTAAACTGTTGTTCATTAGAAAGAGGAAGCTATTATTAACATAAGAAAAAAATGGTAAGTTGCATAAAGGAGCAAATGGCAATGTGAACAGCTTATATTTCTGTTGACTTATAGTGCATAAAGAATAAAAATATCAATAGTGGAATAAATAGTATGTAGGTTATTCCATCTCTATATGCTATTGTGTTTCAAAATTTTTAATCTTTTTTAATCACAATGTTGTTGATAAAATTTAGAATTGCATTTGAACTTTGAAACTTGAAGCAACCTGATCACTGAGGCCAATTTTGTCTCAATATATCCCTCAAGTCCTAATAGAAAAGTGATTAAATAGTAGAAAATCTGTGTGGTATGTAAATAAACTATTACAATCCTATACATCAACCAATTAGAAGTGAAAAGAACATCACAAAGGTTTCAGTCTGATCTGTCTCTTCAGGGTCCATGATAAAGTCATTTTCTTCAAAGGGTCTACACCCACTCATTATGTAGACCAGCTTGTAAATTTTTAGGCTTTGGTTTGAAATGTAACATTTTACTCATTGAGTGGTTTTTAATTGATTAAGGAATTTAATTCTAAAAACCAAATTCTATGCTGTATTGATACATACAATTAGTCATAAAATGTCCCCAAACTCTTTGATTCTAAATGGTCTATCATTTATAAACAAGTAAGGAAATAACAAGGATGGCTTCACATGGAAACTTATCTAAGTTCTTTCAGGGCTACAGTATTAAGAATATTAATAATAAAATTATTACTCGATTCATATCCTTTGCCTGAGATAAAGTGCTTCATGTGGGAAACCTTGGCCTTTTTAATAGACAGTTTGAAATGTTTGTCTTGAACTAAAAGATTATCACAGATTTCTACATTGACTGGATGGCATACATACATAAACAGTGTTCACTGTTCACCAGATTTTTGTCTATTACCTCACTTATTCAAGCTTGTCTATGATTAATGGAATTGGTGTCAGATCCTGGAATTTATTCTGACCAATGAACACAGCTGACTCAAGGGAGTAGAATCTCCTGCCAAGTAACAGAACACAATATGCATAAAACAAATTTAAGATTCCAGGCTTTAGCTGAAGGAAGCAGCTACCTGTGTAATACCACAGCAGCAGAAACTTCTCATGTAGCTACAGAGGCTGTATATTATATCTAATCTCTAAGCTAACTGGTCTGCCTTAAAAAAGATTAACCAAATTGTTTATACCCAGCCATAATTTTTTAAATGTACACTTTATGATCATCTGTTCTAAGTAAGATTCAAAGAGAAATGAAAGAATGGTCCATGTGTAGTTTTATAAACTTGCTCCAAAGGGCTTTCCTTGAAAATTTCTTAATCTTTAGATTTTTATAATGACACATCAATTTACACATCCAAGAGTATATAACTAACAATAAAAAGGCCACTTATTCCTTCCTCTTGATCCCCTATTTAGCACAAAAAAAAATTGTCTAAAAGGAAACTGAGGTTTTGCCAAAATGGAACCTAGTTCGTAAGCAGAGCAGGGATATACCTATGTGAAACATCAGAAAATCAATATAGGGGAAATTCAGACTTACAGAACTAAAGGACTGAATCATATGAAAACTGGTCCAGAAAGGCTATGTGGAGGAGGTAGAATTTCCAGGGTAGAAAATCTGGATTGTCACTTAACAAAATAGTAACAGCAGAGGTACAAATGAGCAAGCAAGAGAATAACTGAGGCAGATACACCCACTGGAGAAGTAGACTTGAGTGTGGATAGGCATGGATATTCTAAAAGCTATAAATAAGAGTTTAGTTTTTGACAGAATAAAAAAGGATGAACTTATTTATACTATATATCCAGCACCTATAGGGAAAGTGACGTCTACATACATGAATTATCCACATAAAATTGAAGTTGGCCCCTGTGATTCTAACCAAAATAATAAAATAGGCACAGATTATGTATTTCACTAGCTTTTAAAAGTATTTTGCCTTTTAACAAAAATTAAGGCCCTGTGCTATAGGAAATGCACCAATACCAAAAGGTCAACAGGAATACAGGCTTGTTTACCCCTATTGCTGTGTGACCTCTAGGTCACTATTTGCTTTGCTTTTGTCTGCTCTAACAGTCCGCCTCCTTTTGATCTGTGGCCTGGGTAAATGTGGTTTCTTTGGGTTTTAAATAAGAGTAAAATAGTTCTTGGAGTGGCTTACTCAAGAGAAAAGTGTGGAACTTGAACATGCCGTTGGTTCTTAGGATCCTCTTCACTTGTTTTAAATCCTTTTAAAAAGTCAGATGTATTTCATAGGATTGGGGACAAAGTGAAATCTTGTCCTTCTATATAGTAGTTTCTATTTGAGATTTTAATGAGAACTGTAGACATAAAATTTACTCACCTGGAAACTGGTTACAGTGGCTGTGGTAAAAAGTTCATTGTTCATGGGGTGGGGGGAAGGCAACTTTTAATATAAAAGTTCAACCTGGAACCAAATTATTGTATTGGGACAGAAAATTTTCATGTTAGCTCCTGACACCATTACTATGTTACAAAATGGTCATTTATGTTTATAAAGAAAACTTAAAAAAAAAAGATTAAAGTATTTTCAGTAGCCAAATTAACAGGTCAAAGAAAGAAGTAGTATATTTAGGAAATTTTTCATTAAAGATGTTTAAAATTAATTCATTTTAAACACTTATCTATCATCTTTGTTTCCAAATAATTCTTTAGTACTAATAACAATAACTAACCATTAAAGAGCATTTACCTAAAATACTCAGTCCTCGCAAAAACTGTACGAGGCATATTTCCACAGGTGTACAGCTAGGAAGTGGAGATCTAGGAAGGACTCTAGTTCATGACCACTCAGCTATACTGCTTGGTTATTTAAACCCCTTTGAAGGCTGTCCATTCCTGCTTTCCTTTAATTGGTTACTCCAATCCCCACAATTAGCCTTTTCTTCTGACAGAGAGTAAGGGAAGATCTATATCAAACCCTAAAAATCAGTATCACAGTTACAGAACTATAGTTGTGGAAAAAATTTTTGAGAAGTCCATAATGACCAGGCAAACCATATCCCATTCCACTATTTACTACTACTCCATTTCATAAACTTAACTTTAAAATTAAATCTTTATTTCAGATAAGATTAATATTTCCATAATTCAGGATAAGCAAATACTTCCTTGAGTCCATCATTTTACATAAATGTGATTTCCAGGAATAGAGTTACTGAGTGTCATTTGAATATTTGCCTACATGCTTGTTGGAAGCTTCTGTATCCTTTTCTTGGCAGGAATCCCAGTTTTTCTGAATTCTTCCCTTTCTTTTAGGTATTCCATTTTGCATTCTTCATAAAAGGCAGGATCATTATAACTACAAGAAAGAAATGAACATCTTTTCAAGTGAATCATTTTATTAAGTATTTAATATAAGCTTACCTTAATAACAGACATCCAGTTCATTAGGTACAACCCTTAGAAGTACATTTTAAAAAGTGAAACTAAAATAATATTGAATGTCAATTGCAACTGAAATTTAAAAATATTTTTTAAAAAGGTTTTTAGTAATGGTCATAAATTCACTGTAAACATTAGACTACCAAACTAGTTAAAGAAAGGAAACAAAAAGACCTAGTGGTTCTCTTTTGATAGCATTCTCCAAGTGAGATACAGCAAGGAGAAGCACAGTGCCTATCCTCAGGCAGCCCATGGTGTTACAGAGCAGACAGGTAAAGAATGAATTACTAGTAAGTATACAAAGTGCTATGATAGAGATATGGACCAGTGCACCATGGAAACATGGGGAAGAATGGGAGAACGGGAGATGTCAAGGGGAAATGCTGGAGTTATGTTTTGAAAGACCACCAGAAATCCCTATAAAAGGCACATGTGCGAAGGCAAAAGATGAGGAAAAACTGTAATACTTAAAGAATGGCAAGTAAATTGGAACCAGTATGGCAAACTACAGATGATGGGATTTCTAATAGGGAAGAAGTATATTCTACAAATATATTTCACACAGGAGAAAGGGCCTGAGATGAAGCTGGAAAGGGCAAAAACCAAATCGTGATGGTGCACTTTTGCCACAGTAAAAAGTTAAAAAATCTATCTTGAAGATGATGGGCATTATTAGGAGAGCAACTGTAAGGTCAGCTTTGTGTCTTAGGCGAATCTGACAGCAAGCATGTGGCAGACAGGTGAAAAGGGGATATCCAATAAATAAAATAACCCAGGTAAGAAATGATGAGGGCCTAGGCCAAAGGAGCAGCAGCTGTGATGAAAAGGAGGCCATGGATCTGGGGAAGATTTAGGAAATGAAATCAATAGGGAATAACCAGTTAGATTTAGGAGACAAGGGAGATATAAGCAACCGCATAATTCACAAAGACATAAAATGCAGAAGTAAAAGGAGCTGAGTTCAGTTCTGGACTTAAGAAAGTGTTCTGCTATACTGTCTGTCAATAATGTGGGTTAAAAAAAGTGTGGAATTTGGCAGAAAGGACCTGCATTCAAAGAACTTGGCATATTTTTACTTTAGGATTCAAGAAACTACAACTATCAGTGAACATATTTAAGATTTAAAAATTTAATTTAACTTCAAAAATCTAAATTTCCCTTTGTGTCCTTCTTTTGACTTAGTGCAACCTTCCTAGGAGTTAATCAAAAAATAAAATCTCAAGGCTGGCAAAGGTCTTAGAGATAGTCTGATTCAATACCTTATCATTAGATTTACCTTAAGTCCATCTACAATATATTCTGTAGATCAATCTGTTCATGAAAAGACTGGTTAAATCACATGAAAATCGTGTCTTTGTTAACTGATTTCATATATTTAATAAGATATAATGCTGACCCATGTTAACTTAAAGAGATCATAAATGTTACTTTCTTTAGAATAATCTTTAACAAATTTTAGACTCAGCCAAAAATATCTGTGGGGGGAGGAAGTACAGAATATATTACATTGAATGAATTAAATAACATTCTTACCTACTACAGAGGTAAGAATATATATATTCTTATATATATTTTACACACACATACTACACACACCTACTATACTACACACACATACACACAGAAGCACAGAGACTTAGGTAAATAACTACTTACTGAGAGGTTAGACATTCTTTTAATGCAGAATTTTCTTTCCGGCATTTTACTACCATAAGGATTCCAGACTCCTTGCAACATTTGGTAAAATCTGAAATAAAAAATTTGGGGGAAAAATGACTTGTAATTACATCAACACAATTTCTGACAGCTCTAAAAAATAACTTAACATCCATTACCTATACTGTGCTTGGCACACTGCACATGCTCCAGCAAAGACATGCACATGAGTAAAAAGCACAAGGAGATGAGTTTCATTTACTTTGTGGAAATAATGAGATTTGAAAAGAGACAGAGGACCTCTGAGAAAGAGTAAGGAGGCTTCATCAAGACAGATAGGACTTCTAATAGAGAAAAAGTACATTCTACAAGAAATGATTAAGAAGAACAAAAGGAGCTCTTTCCAAGACATGCAGTCTCTGCATGTCCAGTGCATGTATGTCTTCTCCTGGTGGCTTCAAGGTACCCACATTCTTTACGACAACTTCACCATGCTGCCTTAACTTCTGATAACAGGGCTCCTACTCCATTATCAGGTCTACTCTTAGATGCCCCAGAAAATTTCAAATGGCTTTCTGTCAAATTTCCGTTCTGGTAGTTGGCCTTTTAAACTATACTAGCCCCTCTGGTATCCTGCCTTCTCAGGATCACCAGCTCAGAAAAGCCTGGTGCCCTAATCTACCCACAGCTGGGCCACCTGCTCATCTTATCTTTGCTCAGGGTCAGACTCGGTTATCCCTTATCCTTTCTAAAGGACGGCATGGACTTTGCTCCCTATCATGTATGCCAACTCTCCCGAATTATCCCAGTCCTTCCTCCTGACCTCTGGATGCTCTGGCTCCCAGCTCTGCCACTTCAATCTCCTGTATCTCCTGTAAGTAACCATCAATTTCCACATCAGATCTTAAATTATGACATCATCCCCACAACGAAGTGGTAGGCAAAAAATGACTTTCTCTGAATATTTTATAACTCCTTTAACACAAATTTATCAAGATCTTTGAGCTATGTGTTACCCTTCCAGTTACTAACAAATACAATTTATGATTTTTTAAAGCAAGCAGGTAATTTCAGGAGTCTCCATGAAGACACATAATATGTAACAAAAATATTTTTAAACCACAAGCAAACTGGAAAAGATTGAGATTTATTAAATGCATAAAAACCCATTAGAGGGGCTTTAATTGGGACAACACCCTTATAAATGTCCATATCTACCTGCAAATTTTGAAGGATAGTGGTAGAATAAAAACAAAGGCAGCAGATGCAGCAAGTAACTTTAATGCAAATAATGTAATGTGTCTGGTCACGCTAAATTATGGGTGACATGTAATACTCCACTTCAAATATACATATAGGATTAGCTTCCTTTAGCTTCTTGTTCACTAGTCTCAGGAGTCCCACCAATTACTCTGATTCCTGAAACTATTCAGGATCTTCTTCATTCCAACTACAAATGTTCTCATTCCTGTCTGTGCAGATGAGCTGGACACACAAGCCAAATCAGACCAAGGGAGTATCTTTCGTGTCCTCGACTAGACTCCCTCCAACTCAAAAAGGCACAGCAGACAGAGTCCGCTCTCCATCCGTAGGGATCGTGGCTACCAAAAACTTTTACTCTGGAATGTCATTGGCGTTCCTACGTGTTAATTTTCCTATTTACAGCACATCAAAATCTGCCGTTCTAGAAGAATTATAATCCCAAATAAAAATTAAGACATAAGCAACACCCAAAGGGAAAATGCACATCAAGCTAACCCAGAAGGGACCGAATCTGGCTAAGGGCTTCCAGAAGGGAACTGCTGTGATGATAGGGGTGATGAACATAGGTTGATCCCGGGCACCACTACATCCTTCCTGTAACCCCTCACACACCTACCTACTCCAGACCAGTTCACTCAATGTCTGGAAGAAAGAATTTGCCTAATGAAATATCCTAGCTGACCAAACCCCAGTAATTTTCTGGAAAACGCAAACACAACGGCTATTATCAAAAGTCCACTTTCCAAATTTAACAAGCCCAGTATTTTTACAGAAAGAAATTCACAATATAGATTTGGGCGTTGCATCATTTTAAGATTTCTTTTCCTAAAAACAGACATGCCCTTAGTTGGGAATTCATGTGAGACAGCATTTATGTGTTCTGATCCCAATAAAGGCACAGTCTACATATTTTCACACTTGTCCAAATCTCTTCAGGCAGGAATAACTGTGACTGGCCTACAGCCTCAAGCTGTTTGTAGGGTTTTTGTCACTTGTTTAGCAACAAGATTTTAATGAGGATCTTTCTTTCATACCACATTAGCATACATTCATATAATAATGATGTTGCTAATAATGCCAACTGATCTCTAAAATGGTATTCTGAAACAAGCCCAATTTAAATTGCTCCTTTCAATATCATATTAAATGTTAAAAAGCTTTGTGATGCCTCTATATAATTTAATTTTAATTATCATTAAACACTATAAAATTAAAATTTCATTCACTTAAGTCTATCTTAAGGTAATACAAATGAATATCAATAAATGTTGAGAGTAGAAAGATTAGTAAAAGTTATTCCACACTGTAAAGAAAAGTAGTTAAAGAAGAATTCAAGACGTTTCTCTTAAAAATATCTAGAACATGAGAGAGTATACTTCTCTCATAAACCCTCATTTCATGGAGGGGGACTTCATACTGTATAATACCCTATTGGTAAAAACATTCCTTAGGTATAATAAAATTTGTGTCAAGTACATCTATGAAAAACAGAAAGAGATAAAGCCTTCTCCTAACTTTAAGATAATGGGTAAAATAATCACAGTGTAATTATAAATAGCCTAATACCCTAATATAAATAGCCTAATTACAAGTAGCCTATAAAATTTCCAGTTGATATATTAAAAAATCCTTTGAGGGAACATCTGTATAAAAGCAGTAAGAGAAATAAATGGTTTAGAATTGTTTTTAACTCAATTTATGGAACTTTATTCTATTTTAACGTTTCAATAACCCCCAAGAATAAAGTTCTTAAGCCAAGGATAAGCATTTATGGAGCAACTATACATGGAAAAAGAAATACTGAGCACTTGATCTTTTACACTTTTCATTTACTCGGGTTTAAGAAACATTACTTCACAGCAGTAAGTCATCCAGTTACAACTAAAGCATCCGATGAGGGATGACAGTTTAAAGACATACCAAATCAAAAGAAATAATCCCCAGTGTTCCCTGTCTTTGACTAGAACCACTCCTTTTCTATCTCCACTAATTTATACTTTTTAAAAAATCCCAAGGTTATATATTTTTACAGCATCCCTTTAGACAGAGCACTCATTTCTAACTTTCTAGTACTTTATTTCCTTAATCAGTAAAGTATTTATAACGTATCTATTTTTTCCAGGTGTATTATAAAAAGCAAATATATGTTTGGGTGCCATATAATTTAAAATTGAACCTGTACGTTTCTGTGTAATATTTCTGTGATTACACCATCATCTTGATGGTTTCACCTTTAAATCTAGAACTTCAATTCAATCTAAATGAAAAACATTTTAGAGGTCTTACTTATTAATGACATGTAGGAAAGATTTTAAAATCACCCTTAGTTCATAATATATCATTAACTTGACAACTGGAAATTATAAGCATAAAACACTTTACTTTTATAGAACTGGGTAAGAATAAAAAGAGACATACAATATATGAAAGATCTCTGACCAGTTTAGAATCATAAGAGACTTTTACAACACAGAACTGAAAATGATACAACTTGGGGAGGGCCTAGGTAGGAGCCAACTTTTAGTAAGACTTTCCTGCTATTTTAAATTCGTAGTATACAGTTAAGCCTAAAACTCATTTTTTCTCAGGATGAGCTGTCTTTAAGTGAAGACTTCTGTAGTGAACAGACTAACCCCAGGTCCATGTAGACAATGTCTAAGTGCTGTGCTGTGCTCAGTAATCACCATCCCTTCTGAAGCTGCAAAGTAAAAAGTGCCTGAAGACAACAGGAGGTCACCCCTAGTTCTGAGCTCACCCCTTTCAAATGCAGTGACAATGGCCTGGGCCAAGGCAGAGACAATGGAGACAATAGACTGCCTTCCTTCTAATGACTGCACAGCGGAAGCAAACCAGGACAAGGCCACAAAGCACATTATCCTCTGATGGCATGAACAGCATTTCATGAAGTTCACGTGAAAGATTCTGTAAACAGTTCTAACTCTATGTACATGTATTTATACAATATAGTAATGAAACTGTAGTCCTCTTCGCAAGCTTTGAGTCAGTGATCGCAGTAGTTTGACTTTTGGAAAGAATTCAATCCAATTCTACTCCAGACAAAGCCAATTATTATAAATAACTCCGAATTGGATGAGAAGCTAATCAGGACAAGTTACGTTTAGTTGAAAAAAGTGTACCCATGAGTATTTGCCAGCAAACATTCTAACAACAAAATTCCATAGACAATTTTCGCAGGATCTATAAAATTAATCTTTCAAATAGAAGAACATAACATGCAGAACCGACAGTGTCTTTTACAAGACACATGAACTGAAACAGTGGCTTCTTCACTACATTCACACTTTTAAAAATGTTTCCATTTCCAAAGGTAAAATTAAAATATGGCAGATGGGAAATTGCCAAATCATGCTGTCACCTTAATGCTTCAGAAGATATCCAATCGGAAACATTTTATTTTTCTTTCTTAAATTACCAAAGTATGTAGCATGATAAAGAATAAGATACTCCTGCTTTTACAATAGCAATAACAATAACAATAGCTAACACCTGCACTTCCTATGCACCAGGCACTCACTGTCCAATGAGTTAATTTCAGGCTTCAGAGGTATGAACTGACTCAAAAAATTAAAATTTTAATTTTTTCATGTATTCTTTCAGTACTTATCCATAAACTCATAAAATATCTATCATTCATTCAACGAACATTTTCAAAGTACTTACACTATGTGCCTAGCATTGTGCTAGGTTCTGGGGCTTCCATGCTGAACAAGACAGAGAGAGTCCTTGCCCTGTGGAAGCTAACGATAGTCCCTGAGGAAGACAGACAATTAAAAAGTACTAGCCATTGGGTTTGGCATCTGCTCTGATAGGGGAAAGGCAGGGAGAGTGCTCGGATGCAAGGGGGATTGCATCTCCAAACCTATTCAGGAGGGAATTCCCTGAAGTACTTTTAAGGTATGACCTATACTAATTAAGCTAGCTAAAGAAGAGAAGGAAGGATGTTCTGCACAAAGGGAAGAGTCTGGCAGAAGGTCTGATGGTGAATAGGCAAGACATACCACAGAGAATAATTCGGACAGGCTGGAACGTTTCAGGATTTTTGGTTGTGCGTGCATACGGTGTGTGCAAGAATGCATGTTTATGAATGTGTTTGGTAACTGGAGGTGGAGGAGGAGGAAGAAAGGCATGCACCAGTTATGACTGGTAGGCCGTGTTAAAATGATTAGGCTTTCTCCTAAGGGCAGTGGAAATCCTCAGAAGGGTTTTAAACAGTGGAAAGGAACAACCATATTTTCTTCAAAGAACTAGAATAGCAGGCAGAGGGACCCCGGAGATGAAATAATAGGAAAACTGGTCAGGAGTCTAGCACAATTAATAATCCAAGCAAGACATGGCACAGGGCTGGAAAGGCAGAGGAAGTGGAAGTGGAGAGAATAGATGGCTGTCCCAGAAACTTCCAGGATTCGGCATACAATTAGTTGTGAAGGTAACAGATAAAGGAGTCAGGGATAACCCCTAAATTTCCTGTTGGGCACATGTTGGTGGAGTCTCATGACTTAAAAAAAAACACCAGAAAAGGGACAGCATATCATGTTGTCTTGTTTTAGTGGGAGCCACTGAAGGGAGCTGGGGCGAGGATGACCAGGGGACCTGCAACACAGGCAAGTCGAGTTGTCCAGAAGTTAGTCAGTAGTATGGGTCTGAAGCAAGTCTGAGAATACGGTTCTGACGTAGTAACTTAGTGAATGGCCCGCACCGTATAATCAGGGTCCACTGGACTCAATTTTTTTTTTTTAGTTTCTTTTATATTTTTAACTACTGTAAGGATGATATTCATTACTTTTATTTATCTTTCTTATGGGACTTTCAAAAAACACACACAAAGAAAATAGACATACTTGTAACAGAACTTTTATCTTGCACTTACCATGTAAGCTCATTGGATCTTTGTGTAAAACTAAGATACAATATAGACTCTTAATGATCTTAGTTTTCCTATACCCTGAAACACCTCACCATAACATCATAGGAACTGTTTCATGACTCATCAGTTATTCCCAACTACAGTAAAAGTGACTAAAATAAGAAAACAAAATGAGAGAATCACCTAGGCAAATGATGTAACAGTGAAATAAATCATTATTACATCAGTTTTCGTATGTGTTGCCCATGTATTACCTCATTTTTTGTGACTATATAAAAGTAGTCTTTTTGTTTTTTGCTTTCCTTGAACACAGTTGAGTATTAAGGGTTTTGTTTGTTTGTTTGTTTTTTACTTTCTAACTATGTTACTTAGAATAATAGCCCACAAAGATGTTCAAGCCCTAATCTCTGGAACCTGTAAATTTGTTAGGTTACCTGGCAAAAGGGAATTAAGGTTGCTAATTAGCTTAACCTTAAAATATGGAAATTATCCTGGATTATCTGGGTGAGCCCAAAATAATCACAAGCGAGTTTAAAAGTGGAAGAGAGGGATAAGAGAAAAAAAAGGGAGGGGAAAAGATGTGATGTTAGAAGCTGGGTCAGACAGATATTATCTCGTTGGCTTTAAAGATGAAAAAAGGGGAACACACTCCAAAAAGCTGGGGGGACTTGTTATAGATTGAATGGCGGTGTCCCCGAAAGACCATACTGCCTCCCACTTCCCACTATGTGACGGTATTAAGAGCAGGGCTTTTGGGAAGTAATTACGGTTAAAGTCTAGAAGGTGGAACACTCACAAATGGGGTTTTTGTCCTTATAGAACAAACAGCTTGCTTCCGATCTCTGTTCTCCATCCTATAAGAACAGAAGTCAGCAGTGTGCCATCTGAACGAGGTGGAACCCAGCAGTGCTCATCAGGACCCATCAGAACCCAGCAGTGCGGGCCCACTACGCTGGAACTTCCAGCCTCCTAAACTGTAGTTCCATTGTTTATTAGCCATCCAGTTTATGGTCTTTTGTCTCAACTGCTTAAGGCAAGCCTCTAGAAGCTAAAAAAGGCAAAGAAACAGACGCTCCTGTAGAGCCCACAGAAAGGAATACAGTTCTGTCAACACCTTGGCTTTAACCCGGTATGACCCAAGTCACACTTCTGAATTACAGAATGGTAATATACTAAATGTATTATTTTAAGCTACTAAACATTTACAATTCATCACAGCAGCAACAGTAAACTCATACACTGCTGGGAGTGAGAAAAGAAAATTGACAAAAAGATGTTTCACAAAAAGATGAATGCAAAGAGACCAACAGCAGTATCCTAAACTGTAATGATGATGGTGAAATTGACTGTACGAGCAAATCACAGACCATGAATCTTCAGATGATAATATCCTAGATGAACTTTCTCAAAATCAGAAACTGATAATATATTTTGAGGGACAAAAATAAAATATGATATTCTCATCATCACTCATTCAAAAGGAGGGTCTTTACATGCAGTATAATGTAACAGAACCCTATACTGTCCCATTGTGATAAAGAATATGTGGCAGTGTTCTTCAATCTTTTATGTTTGTGTGCTGAAATGTACTTGACCCAAACACCAAAAACACAGGTGTATAAACAAAGATGAATAGAAGGAATTTATATTTATGGCACATATAAATCTAAAAATAAAAATGTTTAAAATTATGGAGCAAAACAAAAAGATGGCTATCCTCTTCAACAAAATTAGTACCTATGAATGTTTTCAAAAATATTGCATCTTAAAGATGTAAGTACAGGAAAAGCCAGGATGGTAAACTAGACGATGCTAGAGACATATCTGACATGTGGAGCCAGTATTTACAGGACAGTTATGTTTCAGGTTCATAGTGAAGAGTTAGTTGTATTCAAAGGGTACTGACTCTTTCAAGAATAAAACTTTCAAAACAAAAAAAGAATGAACATTTGGGCTTGGTATATTTCATTCTTACTAAAAACTTTGCTCTTCTGTAAATTTAATATAATGTGAAAATATACAAAAAAACTTTAAAAAGGCATCCATCTGATGGCTATCTTTTCTGAGGTAGTCTGGGTTAAAGGCATGGTCACTACCGTCCAATGTTGCTGAGCTGTCTACTACAATAAGAAATGAAAATCACCTATTAGTTTTTCTGTTACAATTTTAAGTCATACTACTGTCCAAAATATCTGATTCATATAATGTCCAGGAGGAGGGGTTATAACAAACAAAAATCCTTGCTCCTTATCACTGATGTATTAAATATAGCTTTATTTTCAACTCTCTAGGACTGTTATTTCTTTAATCACATGTTCATTAAAAACAAAATATGGTTCCTAACTTTATGTGCTTATAATATAGTGGCAGACACAGGAAAGAATTCTGTAATGCCAAATAGCTACGTCTTCATTTGACCAACTTGAGTTTGTGAACCCTTTAAAACCTGTACTGTGCAATATAGCAGCCACTATGTGTGGTTACTGAGCATTTGAAACATGCTCATATGAACTGTGGTATGTTGTAAGTGTAAAATATATATTGATTTTGAAAGTTTAGGGTGAAAAATGAAATATAAAATAACAATAATTTTTATATTGATTGCCATTTGAAAAGACAGTATCTTGGATATAGTAATTAAATAAAATATAATACTGAAGTTAACTTTACATTTTAAAATTAATTTTCACACTTTTAAAATGTAGCTGCTATAAATTAAAAATTACACCTATGGTTCACATTATGTTTCTGTTGTCCAATAAAATTTTCTGCAATGATGGAAATGTTCTCTGCACTTTCCAGTAGGGTAACCACTAGCCACATATGACTACCAAGCACTTGAAATGTGGCTAATGCAACCAAGGATGTGAGTTTTTCATTTTAATAAATTTTGACTAAATTAAATTATGTCTAGTGGCTACTATAATGCACAATGCAGGTCTAGATACTTCTGGCCCTTTATACGCAGATGAGATACATATAGGTTAATAATGCGTTGTCTATTGATTCATGATTTGAAATTTATGATCATTTAAAGCTGTGTAATCTTCCTAATCTTTCCTTAGAGCACAGGTGGCAAACACAAGGCCCGCTGGTTGAATCCAGCCCAGCACTTGTTTGAGCTCTCACTTAACTGTTAAAGGAGTAGTTACATTTATACAGTCCTAAAGTTACAGCTGACCCTTTGAAGACAACCATGAGGCTGATGTGGCCCCTGGTGAAAATGAGTTTGACATCCCTGCCTTAGAGTATATTCTTCCATCCAATGACCCCTTTCAAACCTATAAAAATACTTAACCAAAATAAAATATTTAAGGAAATAGAAACCAAGTATTAATATCATTTGATAAACTTGACCTGCGTAGATGTTATTCAACAGATAATTAATTCAATAAATGAGTGTCAAATTTATAATTCTGACATTGATTTAATTCGGCCTTAAATTTACAAATATGGTGGCTTACACTGTTATCTAATTCCTTTGACACAGATCTAAATTTTTGATACTGTTTGTTCTTTGTCATCATAATTTCTTGAGTTTAGTCAGTGTCAGGGTTGTAGTCAGAATTTATCCAAAAAACAATACATAACATTTGGGGCTTTAACATAAATTAAGAAGTTTCAGGGGGATACTCAGATTCATTATCTCCGTTTATTAAAATATAAGGTTAATGGGAATAAAATGTGATTCTGACAAGGAGCACTTCGCAGGTAGCACTTGAACAGAGATGACTTCTCTTTATGGATAACCAAAAGGCAAGGACGCATTTATGTTGAGCAGGGTCTAAAATGGTTTTTAATTCATTTCTCCATTAAAAGAAAATTTATTTCAAATGGTCCTTTTTTTCTCCCTTTTGCCATGTAACTTCATGATTTTTTACAAGGTATTTAAAGGTGTTACAGTAGTAGTAAGAACCAAATGATATGGCAACTAAAATATACTGAGTATTTATTAGATACCAAGAACTACACTGAGTACTTTATTTGCTCAAATGAGTTCTACAAAAACACTACTAGAGAAGCACTAATGTTGTCCTCATTCACCAAATGAGGAACCTGAGCTTTAAGTAGGTTATGTCACATTTCCAAGATCCTACACACAGTGGCACAGACTGGCCTGGGGCCAGGCCTTTTTAATTCTGGAAAAATGCTTGTAAATACAATCAAATCCCACTTACTCCTTTCCACAAAGAGGACACAAGAAAACCTCCACACCCAGCAGGAATGTCTTTGCCCACAGAATGGTCTTAACCCAGGCCTGTTATCGCACATGAGGTCACGACAGGGACCTGGGGAGTGAATGGGGAAGACCCCATGCATCCCATGGCAACCACAGGCAAAGGTGAGCCACAGCTCTCTCTGCTACTGAGCGACCATCTGAAAAAATAACATCAGATACCTCCCTCTCTGGTTCCACGTCCACTGTCCAGAATTCTTACCAAATATACTTGAATATTTAAAATAAGGATTTTACACATTAGAATGTGGCTTCTCTAAGCAGTAAATAATAAAATGATAAATTCTGTGTATCGGATTTTAAGTGCTACCAGAATTTGAAAGATAGACTTTACAGGCTAGTGAGCCAAGGAAAGCACTAAATCAACCCATCTTCTAAAAAGATCTAACAGCTGTTTAAGTCTCCCCAAATAGTAGCATCCGTGAGCATTTCTAATAGTGACAGAAGGGGAGGACTTAGAAAGTGACAAAGCAAGAGAAACATAGGTGAATGAGTCTGGCTTACACATTTTGTTACATGTCCCCTCTTTGACACTCCCCGCCCCCAGCCTCTAAAGTACTGATTGAAGCAACCAACAAAAAAACAGGCACATTTCTGAACATACAACCATCTGAGCTTCCTTGCCATCTCCCAGTGGGTGATCCACCCTCTCCCATCCGCTAACAAGTAGGATCACACAAAAGGTGGAGCAATGCTTTCAATGATGCAAACAAGAAACTAGCCTGCTGCACTTTTTCATGCTTGCAAATGGTTTTACAGCCTATTTTGGGGATGAGTCTAGGACAACAAGTAACCATTAACCATCGCTGGAAAAGAGCAGCTGCCTTGTTCTAGACCTGTGGGATAAAAATGGTTAGAGTGGGAAGAATCTTACAGGTTACTTAATCTAAACTCTTAATTCAGAAAGTCCTTCCTAATCTATCTCACTGTTTAGACTTGTGGTGACAGAAAAATCCTTATCTCACAAAGTAGCAAATTCTTCTGTGTGTGTGTGTGTCTGTCTGTCCGTCTGTCCGTCTGTCTCTTAGGGTAAGGGGTTTATAGCCTGCGAAAAACTACAGCAAGTCTAATGCTGCCTCCTCATCAAATACTATAGGAAATAACATTACTGTTTTTTTTGCTTCTCCTTGTTCAGAGCCAGTGTGAATGCTGCTCCCTTCCCCTTATTAGATGTGGTTTCCAGACTATTGATACAACCGGGGTCACCCTCCTCATAATCTGCTGGTTTGCAAAGTTATGTATTTAACACTCTGCTTTGCTCCATAAAGGATCTGAAACAGCTTGGCGTGAGCCTTAAGAAACAGCATCCATAAAGGTGATAAGTTCTTCAAATCCAAAAACAGTAGGCAACTCAAATATAAAAATAACTATGGTTATGTCTTTCTTTAAGAAATATATAAATAAATATATAATATAAATCACTTGTACAGAATTACTAAGAGAATGACCATTACCAGCCCTTCATCCTGTCTTCTCTTAGTTGAAGGAAAAAATATTTTCACATAAGTAAAAAACAGCCTTTGACACCATTAAAAGCAACTTACCAGCTTTCTTTTAATCTAACAGTCACACCCACAACCAAAGAACCAACTCCATACCACACAATACCATGTAGACAATTTTTTAAAAAGGGCACAGATAAGGAAAGATCTCCAAGACTCACACAGAAAATAGCAAAGTGCAGAAGAGTGTATGAATAGTATGTTACCATTGTGGTTTATAACACACACATACAAGTGTGTGTACGTGTGTATGCATGCATCTAGAACAAAAGATCGATGTCTGTGTAAGCAGAAAACGGTTGTAGAGAATATATAAGAACACTGGTACCTGTGGTTGTCTCAGCGGAGCAAAATGGGGGTCTAGGAACAGGAATTGAAGATGCACATGTGCTGTGTTTTGCTAGTCTGTGCACGCCAATCTTACAAAATATAATTTTTTTAAAAAAGCAGAAGCTTTGGTGGAGGAGAGGGGAGAGTAAAGAGTCCAGGTAAGAGGAGCTTCGGCTTTGATGAGCAGAGTGAAGGCATGTCCTTCCATTTGTTTTCCTAAATAAGCTCTTTCCCCCTGAACTGCTGCTCACCAACAACTAGGGTGTGGGGGAAATCCCTCTGCATCTCACTAAGAACATCCACTCATCACACTCTAGGGATATGTCCGCATGTATGCCTTAATTTCATTAAATACTAATTGTTCTCAAATACAAATCTGAACATTCCTGTTCTCAAAATATACAGCTATACAGATCCTAGTATTCCCGTTATACTCAGGCCAGGTGAAAAGCACTCTTCCAAGATGAAATGACACCATCAAAAATCACACTACTGGCTTTCTTTCCATTTAACATGGTCACACCAACTGCCAAAATGGAAGAAATCTGACAATGATATGACTTCTACTACCTTGCTAATATACAGGTTCAAATTCTCAGTTTTAAAGAGAGAAAAAGAGAGGATAAAAGACATGTTATGCTAAATTTAATTAGGCATTTAATAAGTGTAGTATCCCTCGTTAACAAGGCAAATTGATCCTTTCAGTTCTGGCTGCAGTTTATTTAAAGACTTTACAATTTTACTACTTAAGAGCAAGTCCTATGGAGGTGTTATCTCACCATTTATATTTTCACAACACTTATGATATTGCTATCACACTCTTAAAATAAATGAAAAGCCCATGCCACATTTCAGACCAATATAATGATACAGACTCTATTTTTATTTCTGGAAATAAACATTAAAATAATTCTGTATTGCTCACTTTATTCTTATAATATTGAACATAAAGAAATAGTAAAACTAAGATTTTTTTTTAATCCCAGGTGTACTTGAAAACCAGAGTTTTTAAAATTGGGTACTATAAAATATATCATTATAAAATTCTGACAATAGACAGCATTTTATAACAAAATTATTATGCTTTAAATTTTCTATTAAATTGTGATTTATTAGCTTGCTACTTTAAAGACTAGTCTGTATAGAGAATGAATTTAGTGGTGCACATAATGAGACAAGAAGGTAGAGGCTGAACACGAAAAGATTACTTTACGTTGCAGGGCATGAGCTATTTGATCATTCCAGCACAGTACAAAAGAAAGCTTCTCTCTAGATTGACCATGGTTCAGTTAACATCACTGAATATCTAATACCTCCAACTCAATTAATTCTCACTTGATTAAGATCAGACTGATATTCAAACTAAATCATCTCTCCAGTCAAGTAGAAATCAATATTTCTGATTTTACTTTTAAATTACAATAGAAAATAAAATGCACACATCTCCAATATGCCAAGGGTAGCTTTTCCATTCTAGTCTACCATGGCATGGCTAACACAGTTGATTAAAGAATTATTCTAATTTGAACACCAATATGTAGCAGAATCTGATTAATTTGAACACAGAGATGGAATAAAGTAATTAAATATATCTTACACGGGGCAAATAGAAAATTGACATAAAATAAACTTGACTTCTTTAAAACAAACCTCACTATTTATCAGCTCAACTACTTAGGAATATGGTTTTAATAAAGATTGATTACTCACAGATAAGAGCCTTGTTTCAGGCACAGATGTGTATATAAGGTAGGCAAAGAGACAGTTCTTTTTTAAGTCATATTCTTTCTGGCACTGCCACCTCCAAAAAGCAGGCACATATACCTAAAACCAAATTATATATGACTTTTCCAGAAATATCAGGACATACCGACCCATCCTTGTTGAGATAAAACTTAGTGAATCCTAAAATAACAAAATGCTTACATATTTGTAACTCTTCCTACTAAAGAGAACATGAAACCGATTTTCTTCCTCTTTCATCCTTTAATTCCCTTCAAATTTAAGATGGGGAAGAGGAATAAACCTAAATTATTTGTTGGATTAATTGAATACCAGTATTGTTTTACTTGTTAACAAACTCAATAATTCAGATGAAAATGACAGAATATTTTCAAATATTATACAATATATTTAAGAAAGAAAACCACAGCTAAATGTACTATTAGAATTAAGAATAATACAACTTAGAGTACTTAGTGTGTGTCAAATACTGTGTATTATATATAAAATAGTTTCTATGTAAAGATTTAATTTATATATGAAATATATACTAATTATGTATTATTGTGAATCCTCACAAAGTAGCTTACTACTATATACTAAATAATTCATAGGTGTTACCTTAGATGTGTCTTTTCTGGTGTCTTAAATACATCAATTACAGAAAAAAAATATGAGGAAACAAGAATTGTGCAATTTAACCTGGAAATACAGATTTTCAAAATTTATACCCTATTTATGAGAAACTGCCTAGAATTTAGTTACAAACCATAACTAAGGGCATGAAATTAAAATTTGTTATGGTAGGATACTCTCCAAAGACTTGTAACACCTGAGGCTGGGGCCACATATGCAACTTGGAAGGTGGGCCATTTGTGTGTTAGCCCTAAAAGGATACTCTTTACTTTCATGAAAGATGCCACACGATTTTTCTTGAACCTCACAGGCATCTCTGTTTGATTTTCTTACTTATGATTGAAGCATATCTTTAGAAAAATATTTCTCTCATACATACATTATACAGAGTGGGCAAAAGTAGGTTTACAATTGTGAGTATGTAGAAGTTTGGTTCTCGTATTACTATTTATTAATAATTGTATTTTTCCATAAAAACAATAGTAAACCTACCTTTGCCCAACCCTGCATATGTTCATATATTATAAAATATATATTCCCATATCTATTGTTTATATAATTTATAATATATAAATAATATTCTCTAATACATGCATTATTATATATACATGTATATAAATATATAAGAATAACAATGCAAGCACAAAGATTAACAACCAGTGCATATGCCCCATATTTACAGGTGCAGCTGTTACTTTACTCCAGATAACTGTTTGCCTTGCAGAAATGAACTTACAATTTTGAAAGCTGGAGTTTTTGTTTTATGTAAAATCTTGTCATTTTAAATAGTTTAGCTAACTTTGTTTTCTAGGACACTGCACAGCGAAAAGACAAAGTATGTCCGCACAGTGGCTCCCAGCTGAAGCTGACGCTCTGTGCCATCAGCTTGAAAGGTTTTCGTGAACACTTCAACTCGAAGATAATGATGCACATGTGGTTAGTGCATCCAAAGCTACTGTCACTCACTTGGCAACTACTAAAGCAGAAGTCTCACATTAAGTCTAAATGGCACTGCAGCCGCAGAAGCAGAGGAATTAAAGGGAGACGTTCCCATGTCTAACTCCCCAATCTCTAACGCCCAGGCCTCATGTTTTCCAGAGTCCTACGAGGCAACGGCAGTCATGATGGATGTTGCACATTTACTTCCCTTCGGGAACCTAAAACAGGGAATCAAAATGGATTCTTAACTAAAAGTTTAGATTTCCTTGAAGCCCCCTGAATGTATTCTGTATCCACTGCTAGACCTCCCTGCATATATACTCCAAGAAGCATGTAAGGCACAAATGTTTTGTTTGAATGGATGCTACTTTACAAAATAAAGGGGTTTCTTTTCCTTCATTATTAAATACCAGGCATGTAGTAAGCCAACAAATTGTCTGCTGCCCTCTGAAGTCTCCAATGGAACAGCAAAGCAATGACACACTTTACGTTAAACAATACAAAATAAAACAGCAATTATGGGGAAATGACAACAAGGATCACATAGCAGTAAAAGACTGACTACCCAAAGACAGTCAGACACTGAAGGGGGACAGACTCGCCACAGACCATCAGAAGGCAGCACAAAATTCAAAGGACTCATCCCATATTTGGAAAGACAAATGAAAGAATTCCAAGAAATGTAGAACAACAATCCTTACCTTTATTCCCCTACTAAACAGTCTATGAATCAATGTGTGAGTACAAATGATGACATGAATTACTATTTTAAACATGTCTAATAATTTTACATGGTTGGAATCCAATATACTAGCTGTTAATTATATTCATTCATAAAGCATTATGGCAAAGTCTAGCAGGTCAATAATATGTGGCTTGGCTTTAGGAAGATACTCATGAGACACTGCTAAATAAGAATTACACTTTCGTTCTATATTTTATTACTAACGTTCATTAAAATAACAAATTTAATTAAAATTAAAATATCTAAAAACTAAAAAAAAGGTTTTAAATTTTTCTGTCATAGAACTGAAGTAGAGAAAGTGGTTGTCGTGGTGTTATTCATTGATTCTACAAAGAATATTTTTAATTTTAAAACAGAATGTCAACAGGGTTGATTGAAATAAAGAGAAATAAATTAATGCTAAATAATTACTAAGGAAGTTTTGTTTATGGAAATGAATAATTCAGTGTTTTAGAAAGTAAATTCAAACAGCAGCTGCTTTGCTGACTTTAAGCTAAAAAGAGCTTTCTCAAAATGTATGAACTTTAAAACCAGAGAATCATCATTTTTTTGTCAAATAGAATTTATTCCTTAGGTTTCCTGTTATTAATATAAAATACTGCATGGTTATAATAATAATCAATGATAAATTTAAGGAGTCTATCATTACATTTTTCATGGGAGGTATCTGTCACTTTCTAGTTAATTGAATATATGCATAATTCCTGGCCTGTTAAGTCTTATAACAGCTGGAGAGAGAGATGAATTAAGATTTCTAACAATCTGTTACTAACCCACTTGGTTCTGGATATTATTTGGATCTCAAAATGAATCTATGGCTGACTTTTAACTCCACTGCAGTTCCATTTATGACTCCTAATTACTTGCTCCAATATATCAGGAAGGAGCTCTCCCTCCATCAATAAGAAATGAACCCAAACTTAAATAAACACTTGACAAAAACTGCACATACTACAAATTAAGTTCATTTTTACTAAACAACTGATCCATAAAAGAACCAGTTTCTCATAACAGCAGCTAACAGATACAGAAACTTGAAAAATAAATGTTGTAAGTACTCTCAAATTAAATCTGAAATTAAAACACTCCCAAACAGCCACATAAGACAAAGGGAAAAATGAGTTCCATTTGCATTAAAAATTTTTGTGGTAGTCTGTAACTCTTTCATGAGTCATGAAAATTTAGACCACAAACATTTGTTTTTGAAAAATGAAAGAGAATAGGAAATATTAAAGTACATTGTGAATTTCAACTGTAAAATGCATACACACAAAAATGCACATGTATGTATACACTGGGTTGTATTTTAAAATATCTCTTACCATAGACCAGTCGAAAAGAGATTTTGATAGCCTACTGCGTGCTAATTCTTCCCCTCAACAACAGCAGAAAAAACCCAAACAACATATTTGTAATTCATTCTTTTGTTAAATATTTATTGAGCATTTCCATCCCTGTTCTAGATACTAGGGATAGATGAGTAAAACAAACCAGGATCTCTGCCCTTGTGAAGCTTATTCGAAAGAAAGAGACAGACAAGAAACATGATATTGTGTAGTATGTTAGAATGTGTAAGAGCTATAGGAAAAAGAGTTACAGGAAAAAGAAGAGGGAGGTTAAAGGTGTTATGGGAGAGTGGAGATACTGGGTTACCTTTTACGTAAGGTTGTCACGGTAGGTCCCACCGAGGAGAATTTTAGGGGAAAACTAGAGGTGAAATAATCAATAACATCATTTAGATACCCAATGATAGCATAATACAAATATTTTAGTTTCTAGTTCTACAAGACTGGTCAAAAATATTTATTAAAAAAATGAACTTGAAGGAAGGATAACTATGGATAAGATTAAATTTCCAAAACTGTATTTCTAAACACAATTAAGGGTGGCCACTCCACCAACCATCAAAAAGAAGGCCTAGTTACTAATGCCAATTAAGTCACTCTTGCAGGAATCAGGGCTTAATTTTAAGATGTCACTAAATAAAAGTAAAGACTAAAGACAAATACAAAATTTGACAAAATATTAATGCAAAAACTGAACTCAGGTTAAAAAAATCCATTGAAAAACATTAATCACTAAGGGTATTTCTAGGGCAACAAAGTATGAAAACAGCATTCTCAACTCCTTCTAAAGTCTTTTGTTTTTCTAAAATCTCAGTGATATAAACTAAGCCTCTCTGCAGCTTCTACCTGGGTAACAAAAGAATGAAGGCAAGTTTAGTTAACTAACCCATTCCTCATCTCAAATAAAACTAATTCCCTGAGTGACAGAAAACATGAGTATTGGCTGATGTTTTGGAATGACAAGTCCAGAAAAGTTAAGCTGTTGCCATGTACTGAGAACCTAAGTCCTCTGTTTTACATAAGTCAATGAACATAAACATATTTCCTGAAGAGAAGACAGGGGGGAAAAGATGAAAGAATCCCTCAACATTTTTTAATTCATAAAAATGATTGAAATAGCATGAGCAAATTTAGGAGTTCTGTGATTATTATTTTATATTGACTGTAACTTAACTTCCATTAGCTTTTTAACTTCTTTTTTTTTTTTTAATGAAATTCATGCAGTTGGGTACGTAACTTCTGGTATTGACTCATGTCCATGCAGCTATATGTCATTCATCTTATTTTGTAAAAATAATTCTCCCAAATCCATCTGCTATCTGAAATGCATAATAAAAGTTTACTTGTTCCATAGTGTAGAAGAGTAAAATTTATTTCATCTGACAAAAAGGAAATACTATCCCCAAATTTTGCTATTTAACTACATAATTTGCAACTTTAGAAAACTATTCTGTAAGAAAATAAAGCAATTACAGATATTTTTGCACATTAATGAGAAAAAAGTATGTCTCAGTTTTGTATCCATAATAATTAAATAAAGCTCTCATAATTGCAAATGCCAGCTCTGTAACTTTTTTTTGATAAAACTCATTCATGTAACTGCCCCACAGCTGGTACCGACAGGTATTATTAATGGGCATATCCTGTGACACCACTTTCTGCATAATTGGGCATTAATATTTTAAAGGCCTTTTTTAAAAAACCACTATTTCACATTTATTTTACCCAGTTAAAATGGGTTCCTCAAAAAATAACAATTATTCTTTTCCTTTATTTGAGACACATGCAGTTCACATGTAATCATACATCCAAAATATAAAAGGTCTTAGGAAGAAAATTAACCCAGGTTTTACAGGACTAACGGGTTATCTACACCTTGTTGTAGTGCCTTTTATGAGAAACCTCAAAGCACATTTTTGTCAAAAGCTGGACATCTTGGATATTTCACATTGACCTCAAACTGAATGTGCCCACATTCACTGCTTCTTGTAAATCATCTGAAATCAAACCTTTGACATCATCAAGCCTCTCTCTCTTCAGTGGTCACGTCTTCAGTCACCAAGTCTTGTTAAAGTTTCCTTTGATACTTCCCACTCTCTCTGCCATCTCCCCCAAAACAGGCCATGTATTCCGTAGCTCAGTCAAACAAACAGCTTCCCCTTCTTCTAATATCACCTACTCCATCCAGCTTTAGTCCACGTACGGATCACCACTGTTACATCTCATGTCACCACAGACAGGAGGAAAAAACAGAGCTAGAGATCAAAAGGATGCAAAAATAATTAAACTACTGCATTTATCTTGCCACAAAATTCCTATTTCTACTAGCGACTTACAGGCAATCACTAAAGGCATAATTAGCATATAAAGGCAGGTATAAAAGAAAGTTGACTTGAGATTCAAAATAATCTCAACAACATGGAAAGCCAGGGCAAAAAAAGAAATGTAAAGAATAAATTTCTCAGGGACAAATGAAAACGCAGGTATTTAGTTAAAAAAAATTCAAAGTTTACAGCAGAATGACAGAACGTAATCCAACAACACGAAACATGACAGAACACCTAAACCGACCTTAGTATCAGTGTCCCAAGCACAAGGGCAGGGCGCTCACAGCATGTCTGTGTTCTCCTCTGAGGGCCACATACGGAGATGGATCAAATGAGCGGGTTCCTACGGAAAGGTGGTCAGGAGATTGAGCGGTCTGGAAACCACAGTGCCTAGGCACACCACCTTATGTATTAACCACATCTTGGGAGTCTATCGAGGGCATGATGGGAAAAGAGAAAATACTTAAATTTAGCCAGCAATGAGGCTCAAAACAGGGAATGAGACTATGATTAGTAAAGTGGGCTTAAGTAAAATCCTGGAAAATGTTAAATTTAAGAGTTTAGACTAGATCCTATAGACAGTGGGGAATGGCATGAACTAAACTGTACATTTGAGAAATCTTTACCTAGCAATAACATTTAGGGTGTTCAGGAAGAAGAAGGAAAACAAATTTCTAGGTTGGAGAAGCTAGTCTATATGCTAATACAAGAATCCAAGCAATAGACACTGAGGATAGTTCTGGGTAAACACTGCAGGATACTGAAGGCTCATAAACCTTTTCACAGAAAGATAAACAGAAGGAGTTTAAAAGGGGGGGGGGGTCAGCTGCCACATACCACTCATACCATGAACTTCACACAGTAACAGGAAAGAAAGAAAAGATTCGGGCAAGGTTCCGCATGGCAAGGCTCCCAGTTCCAACTCCTTCCCCTAGAACCCACGGGGGAAAGAAAATGACTTCAAAAATCCTGAGAATTCCCACTAGTAGCACTCTTCATTCTTGAGATAAGCAGACTGAGAGCATAAATAGGAAACCTAGAGAAAGGTAAAAAACAAAACAAAACCCCTCAGAATAAAGGCCACTACCCAACTTCGAAGGCTATCTCGGCAGAAAAGCCACCAGGGTGTGCCCCCTTTCAGGGTTCCACACTTCACAGAGAATATGAGCCACAGGCAACCCCACAGGAAAAGGGGAAGCATGCTCAAGGCTAGTTACCAAACCACGCACTGGCCAACGTGCTCTCCTCTCCGAACCCCCAGGCTTCAGGAAAGCCGCAGAAGCACACACACCTCGGCCCTCACGCGGCAGCCCAGCAGCGTGGACAATCCTATCAAGCGAAGGTGGCAGGAGTGTTAAAGAAAATTCACCCACAAGTTTTCAAAGATATAGCAGGGCAACCCTGAAAATACACCCTAAGGAAAGAAAATTCATCTCAAATGTCACACTATATAAGAACTTAATAAAAACATGAATTCGAGAAAACTAGACTTCAAGGACTGGTTGATAAAATAGAGGGAGAAGAAACAGAAAATACAAATTTAAACTGAAGACCAAACAAATGCATAACAGTGTAAAGTAAATACATTAGAAATATGTAAGAAATAGAATAGATAGGTACGATGCAAATGAAACTTTGTAAGAATGACTTAAAGTAATCATACCAAATATAGAATAAGGTTTTTTTTTTAAGATTAATACAAACACAAGGTGTGATAGGCAACTATTGTGGTAGCAGCTTCCAGATGGCCTGGAATGATCCCAGGCTTCTGGTATCCATGCCCTTAGCGAAGCCACTCTTCCTGAAGGAAGGCTAACCCTAGAGATTTCCTTCCAATTCATGAATATGGCAATGTATGGGATATCACTGCCACGGCTAGGTTGCAAAATATCATGTCTTCTGTCTTGTGAGCAGATGCTCTCTACTGACTTCCCGGCTTCCATGCTTGGAGGAAGAAACTGCCGCATGTGAGAGAGGCTCCTGTGGCAAGGACTGGAGGGCGGCCTCTGGCCAAGTCAGCAAGGAGCTGAGACTGTCAGTGTAACATCCCATGGGAGAACCAAATGCTGCCAACAAGCCAGCATTGAGTGAGTTTGGAAGAAGACCCTTTCCCAGACGAGAACTCAGATGAGACTGCAGACCCTCAGCCAACACCTTAAAGGACCCAGCTACACCATGTTGGATGCCTCACCCACAGGAATAGAGAGATAATAAATGTGTGCTACTTTTAGCCACTAAGTTTTCCGGTAATTTGTTATGTAGCAAGTAACATCAAGTGTAAATCCCATTTCAAAGTCCCAAGGATGACTGATATCTCCGAGGTAGAGAATTCAAGAAAGGAAAATAAAAAAATATTTTAAATTGACAATTAAAAAAAAAATTCTGACATAAAGAATTGAATCTGCAAAGCAAACTGACAGTATGTTCCAGAAAGAATTGATGCAGAACAAACAACACCCAAAATATATTCCAGTGAAGTTACCAAACTCAAGGGTAAAGAAAAGATGTTTTCTAATGTCCAGTCAGAAAAATCAAATCGTGTATGGCAGAGCAGTTGAAAGGTAGGGCAACAGTGAAAATCAGGCTGACCTCAGACTTCCCAGAGTAACATTCCATGTCATAAAATACTAAATGAGCCCTGGCTAGTGTGGCTTAGTGGATTGAGTGCTGGCCTGAGAACCAAAGGGTGGCCAGTGTGATTCCCAGCCAGGGCACATGCCTGGGTTGAGGGCCAGGTCCCCAGTAGGGGGCATGTGAAAGGCAACCACACAATGATGTTTCTCTCCCTCCCTTCCCCTCTCTCTATAAATAAAATCTTTTAAAAATACTAAAATAATATGTACAAAGTTCTGAAAATAAGAAAAAATGACCTGATAATTTTATACCCACACTGTATGTCATACATGCAAAAGGCAACAGGCAGTCCATTTCCAACCATGAGAGATACCTAGGATTCCAACACCAGAAGACTCTTCTTAAATAAAACTAATTATTTGACAATAAATCTAGCCAATCAAGTAATGAATCAAAACAAAAAAATAAGGAGATATAGTAATTTTTTCTATGGTCATAGAAAAAAATGTAAGTATTATAAATTTTGACAATGTAAAAATACAACTTACAAAAACTGGGACCTTAAAGATAAGAAGTGGAGAAAGAATAATACTTTCAAAGTAGGTAATCAATCAATACTGTCCAAAATTAGAATCTGGGGAATATATTCCTTACATAAAGCATTTTGTTATTTTTGTTAAAAGAACGATGTTTCCTAAAAACCTACCTATAAAACTCAGGGGGAGGTAAGTGATGAAAGCCTGAACTGCCGTAGAGGTCTCACATGTTACCAGAAAGACGACTGAACTGGGACTAGTCAACTGCAAAGGCATGATTCAACGCTATGTTTCTAAGATCACATTATTTCCCCTAAATAAAAATCTTTGCTAAAAGAAAACCCCTGCTTTTTATTGTATAAGTCTAGACTTCTTTGCTTGTCTTTCAAGGAGCACGGAAACGTGACCCTGAACAGCAACTAGTCTTACACAGTTAGACTAAACTGCTCACTGTCCCACAAATACCTTAGGCTATATCCAGCTCTCGTGTTTAAACTCCTACTCGGGATATCTCCTAATTAAATAGGTAATTTAGAGACTATAAATTTAAAGACCATTTCTTCCCCAATACTAATTAATAAGATAAACAAACTGAGTTTTTAAAAGCCCCAAAAGCTATCTAAACCTAAGCTAGCTAAAAAAAATCTATTTGCTGCATAAAACTCTTCCTAAAATCTCCAAATTTAACTAAAATATTCTTTTAGGAATTAATAACTGAACTCAAAAATTAATATTGCTTTGTAAATTGCATTAGTCTGCACTAAAAAAAACTAAAATAATATAAAAATAAAAAATACTAGGTTATTAGTGTTGTAAAAATTAAAAAGAAAAATTATAATTAGAAATGCTTAATTACAAAGAAAATGAGAGGTATGAATAAATCTGATTTGAAATATGTATGTTCTTAAACCTTTGGTACTTGATATTTTTTATTGTTTGATTTTTTTTTTTTAGAGAGTGCAGAAGATAGGGAGAGAAGCTTCAATGTGATAGGAGAAACATTAACTGGTTGTCTCTCATATGCGCCTGAACCCGCGACCGAACTGGCAAACTAGGCATTGTCCTGACTGGGAATCAAACTGGCGACCTTTCACCTTGCAGGACGACACCCAACCAACTGAGCCACACCATTCAGGACAGTATTTCATATTTTTAAAAGATAATTTAAGACCAAAACCAAGAGCTCTTAATGCTGTGACCTAAGACTCAATTTCTCCATAGGATGTAACAGACAATTAATAGTGTTATGTTTTCTTGCGGAGATATAATTTTTTTTAAAAAGATAATTTAATATATATGGAAGGCTATAGTTTGTTTACTAAGCATTTTAATGCTCATTTTTATTTATTTCCAAAAGTAACTTTATAATTAGAATCATCGAAAAGGAATTGTAAGCACATTTAAAAACTAGAAATTATAAAAATAACAATTATTTCTTAAAACTATTATTTAACCAACAATTATGAAACTTCAGATTTATCATAGAAATATATCCATATAATCCTCTTTAATAACACAAAATTACATTTGCAAGTAAGCAGCTAAAACTTTGTTTTTCCTTTTAACCATGATTAAAATGTATATATTCTTTGTTTTAATATTCCAACATATTAAGAATATCGAATGCAGGTTTGGATTTCCCCCTTAATGATTATAAAGTCTAAAGTTATTTTTAATTCACTCCTTGAGTAAGACCTAAAACTTTGTTAATAAACTCTTATCACCTAATGTTACATGTACGGTAAAGAGAAAGAATAGGATTTCCATATATTTCTACCACAAGATGGAGATAAAGTAGATGTATTTATGTATTTCAAAAATATATAATTTTTATCAAAATATTTGATAGCACTTAGGTCATAATCAGAAATATATGCTGATCTTTAAGATAAATAGGTAAAACTACTTCATATGTAATCAGTTTCAATTACAGTTATTTCCAAAAATATTGTTTTGATAAAAGAGAAGAAAATACAAAAACATTTCGAGTTTTGGTTCATTTTACAGAGGGAACTACCAGTATTACAATCTTTTTTTAAATACACTTAAAAAGAGAATTCCTATTTCTATAGCAGCACTCTCCAACAGTACTTTCCAGTGACAGAAATGGTCAACATCTGTATTATCCAGTATTGTAGCTGAAGGCTACATGTGGCTATCCAGCATTTGAAATGTGGCTAGTGCTATTAAAAAGTACTGAATGGTTAATATAACTAGTAAATGCTATATAGGACAGCACAAATTTATATAATAGCAAATTTAATATTTTAATATAAATCAAATCCAATAGTTTTCAGATATTAAAATAATGAACAGATAAAACCTCAACTTTAAAAATGAGATAATTATAAATTAATGATAAAAAACGGGTTCTCACAATTTTAATAAAGATTTTTCCATAACCATGAGAAAGTAAATGGAAAAGCTCAACATAACTATACAAGTGAAAAAACATTGTACATTAAAAAAAAATAAAGCTTTACAGCATCCTTCAGAGGGAATAAAAGAGCATTATTAAAATATATATATAAATCATACAAATATTTTTAAAATATATCAATAAATATGTGAATTTTAATATTTGATATTGAAATGTACTCAAATATTCAAAACATTTAAATATCTACACACAAAATGAAACCCATATTTATGATTTACACAAGTCAAGGTTTAGTTAATATTTTCAATATGGAAAAAAATTGTCCCTTCTTACCAAACAGTAAGAATCTAATGCTACAGTCACAACGTAGAGCACTTGGCACCAGACACAGATTCCAACACAAATCACTGAACCTCAAGCAATGCAAAGTAGGGTAGCATTTAGGCTAGAGAGCCAATGGCCAATGTGTTTAAACTAGTACTCTCATCAATCCAGACAAAGATGCTAAAAGATGTTAAAACCCCCCCAAAAAAATTTTTTTAAGATCATATCCTGAAAGCATAATGATTCATGATTAAATAATTCACTAAGGTCTGTAGAGAGTTTTGGCAGAAAAGGGGAGGGAGCCGACAAGAAAGTACTATGTAGACATGACAATAAAGAGACAAAAGAGTGTTAGAAAAGAATTCATAGGTTGGTCATGAAGTAATTCTTGAAAATTCACTGAAGGTTCGATTATTCTGGCACAGGTGCTCTGACCTTAAAAACCAATCCCCCCAAACCGCCAAAGTTTAATTAACCTGCATGTAGGTTACGAAAGTGGGATGTTCTCATTTGCAATAAATAGTCAAAATCAGCTTACTGTTGACGAGTCACACTCTAACAGAAAATGAAGAGTAGAGTTCCTCTATTCAGCAGATCTACCCCTCCTAGAAAAGATCGCATTAAATTACTTCTACATGTGCTGTGTTAAAACTGAACCCCTAGAGGGCAACTGAGCTTCAATTTTTACTTCATAATTTACTTCAGTTCCTAACCAGTTCACAGATACCATGTCCTATTCCCTATACCTTGAAACTTTTCCTTCAAAACAAAAGGGAAATAGATAAAAAGAAGAAAACTGAGATATTCAACCCACTAATAAAAAAATACCATTATGGAATGTATTCTTTAATAGCGAAAATTCAAAGTTCAAGAATACGTATACTCTTATAGGCTTACTCCTGAATAACACACAAAACAAATGAATACGTGAACATTAGCACTCTCAGTGGGAACCATGTAGCAGAGAGGAAAGACATACTTAACAAGTTTATTAATCCAAATACTTTGCATAACTTTACATTTATTAAATGGCATGTTAAAATGTACAAAAAATAAGATGAAAAATCCAGTCTCGTATAACAATTAACCCTATATATAAACTACCCAATATAACCCACTGCAGGAATACCAATGTTCCATCAAGGTTGAAAATATGAAAAGGATTCCTGACTGTCCATCTAAGCTAACTCTAAATCATGAAGTACTAATGTTAATATTCAATTAGGCCAACTCAAAATACCGATGTAAGAAAAAAAAAGTTGTGAGGGGGACCCTTCAAAATACGCAATTTATAAAATAAATAAATATTTATTCAGTCACCATCAAAGTACTCTCCATTTGATGTAATACACCTATTGAGATGTCTTTTTCCACTGCTCAAAACATTTTTGAACTTGTCAATTTTGATGCCTTTTAGTGTTCCTGCTGTTGTTTGTTTCACTTCTTCTACATCAGAACGTTTTCCTGTGAGGACTTTTTCCATTCCAGAGAAAGAAAAAAAGCCACTCAAGGGTGAGACTGGGTGAATGCGGAGGACGGGGCATGGGGGTCATGCCATCGTTGGTCCAAAAACTGCTGGGCAGGTGCGCTCATAAATAACCCATCATGAGATGGGCTAATACGCTGAATCTTCAAAAAAAAAAGTTCACTTAAGCCGAAGCAGCCTCCCACAACAATCCCAGCTGCTACACTGACACAGATGGGTTCCCAGAACACGCACCTAGTGGGAGAAGCCTGTAGTACAAGGGACCCACCCTCCAGAAGATAACTCCAGTATTTTTGCCCCCAGCCACCTTGTATTATATCAATGTTAACTAGGTCACTAACCTAGACAACTCAACAACGGCATATTTATTTATTTTAAAAATATATTTTTTATTGATTATGCTATTACAGTTGTCCCATATCCCCCATTTATTCCCCTCCACTCTGCACACCCCTCCCACCCACATCCCCCCCTTTAGTTCATGTCCATGGGTCATACATATAAGTTCTTTGGCTTCTACATTTCCTATACTGTTCTTAACTTCCCCACCTATTTTCTACCTACCAGTTATGCTACCAGTTATTCTCTGTACCTTCCCCCCCCTCTCTCCCCCTCCCACTCCTCTGCTGATAACCCTCCATGTGATCTCAATTTCTGTGGTTCTGTTCCTATTCTAGTTGTTTGCTTAGTTTGTTTTTGTTTCAGGTGTTGTTGTTAATAACTGTGAGTTTGTTGCCATTTTACTGTTCGTATTTCTTATCTGTTTCTTAGATAAATCTCTTTAACATTTCATATAATAAAGTCTTAGTGATGATGAACTCCTTTAACTTGATTTTATCTGAGAAGCACTTTATCTGCCCTTTCATTCTAAATGATAGCTTTGCTAGACAGAGTAATTTTGGATGTAGGTCCTTGCCTTTCATGACTTGGAATACTTTTTTCCAGCCCCTTCTTGCCTGCAAGGTCTCTTTTGAGAAATCAGCTGACAGTCTTATGGTAATTCCTTCATAGGTAACTGTCTCCTTTCCTCTTGCTGCTTTTAAGATTCTCTCCTTATCTTTAATCTTATATAATGTCATTATGATGTGCCTTGGTGTGTTCCTCTTTGGGCTCAACTTCTTTGGGACCCTCTGACCTTCCTGGACTTCCTGAAAGTCTATTTCCTTTGCCAGATTGGGAAAGTTCTCCTTCATTATTTGTTCAAATAAATTTTCAATTTCTTGCTCTTCCTCTTCTTTTGGCACCCCTATGATTAGGATGTTGAAACATTTAAAGATGTCCTGGAGGTTCCTAAGCCTACCCTCATTTTTTTTATTTCTTGTTTCTTCATTCTTTTCTGGTTGAATGTTTCTTTCTTCCTTCCGGGCCACACCATTGATTTAAGTACAAGTTTCCTTCCCATCACTGTTGGTTCACTGTACATTTTCCTTTATTTCATTTACCATAGCCTTCATTTTTTTCATATAATTTGCAACCGTATTCATCCAATTCTGTGAGCAGCCTGATTACCAGTGTTTTGAACTGTACATCTGATAGATTGACTATCTCTTCATTGCTTAGTTGTATTTTTTCTGGAGCTTTGATCTGTTCTTTCATTTGGGCCATTTTGTCTTGGCATGCCCATTATGTAGTAAAGGTCAGAGGCTTAGGTGTTCACCTGGGATGCCGTAACCCGCGTCACTGGGTTGTGATGCTGTATGTGGGCCCAGGGTCCAAGACGCAACAATGCCATTTGCTCCTCTCTCTGCCAGATTTCACTCACTTCCCCGCCTAACCACAAGCAAATTGGGCCCTTCTGGTGCTGATTCCCAGGTAGGTGGGTATGTGTATGTTGTAGGACCCTTTGGGTCTCTTCAACGAACTCTCCTAGGAGGCTGGTGAGGCTGAGAGTTTCTCCTGCTGCTGCCTAAACCCCTACAGGTGTTTTCAGTCAGTGTTTTCAGGCTTTATTTTCCCCACACTGGGACCCTGGGTTGTGGGGTCCGTCCCGCTACCCCTTTGTTTCACCAGGTTTATCTGCCTGTGAATGTGGGACCGCCCAATCAGCCAGCTGCTGACTTGCAGGCCAGCTGCAGCCTTGCCCGCCCCACTGCACAATCTGCTGCCTCACTGGGTGTGCCGGCCACCGCCTTGCCACGAGCCCTCTCTGCCCCAGCCGCCTGCCTCTGCCCCTCCTATTGTTCTGGATGAATGTGTCTCCTTTAACTCCTTGGTTGTCAGACTTCCGTACACTTTGTTTTTCTTTCAGTTCTGGTTGTTTTTTGTTTTTAAATTGTTGTTGTCATTCTTTTGGTTGTGCAAGGAGGCACAGTGTGTCTACACCTACGCCTCCATCTTGGCTGAAAGTTAAACAACAACAGCATATTTTATTCAGCCTTTCTTTGTTTTTTAAATTTTATTTTAATTGTTGTTCAAGTACAGTTTTCTTTTACTTCCATCCCAGTCCACCCTCACAGTGCTCCCATTTCCACCCTCCTTAGTTTTTGACCATGTGTCCTTTATACTTGTTCCTGTGACCCCGTCCCCCTTTCGCCCTGAAATTCCCTCCCCTCTCCCCTCTGGTTACTGCCAGCCTGTTTTCTATTTCAATGTCTTTGGTTATATTTTGCTTGCTTGTTTGATTTGTTGCTTAGGTTCCTGTTAAAGGTGAGATCATATGGTATTTGTCTTTTACCACCTGGCTTATTTCACTCAGCATAATGCTTTCCAGTTCCATCCATGCTGTTGCCTAGGGTAGGAGCTCCTTCTTTCTTTCTGCCACATAGAATTCCATTGTGTATATGTACCATAGTTTTTTGATCCATTCATTTACTGATGCGCATCTAGGTTGCTTCCAACACTTGGCTATTGTAACTTGTGCTGCTATGAACACTGGGGTACATAGGTTCTTTTGGATTGGTGTTTCAGGTTCTTGGGATATAATCCTAGCAGTGGAATTGCTGGGTCAAAAGGCAGTTCCACTTTTAGTATTCTGAGAAAATTCCATACTGTTTTCCATAGTGCTTATTCCAGTCTGCAATCCCACCAATAGTGAACTAGGGTACCCCTTTACTCCACATTCTCTCCAACACTTGTTGTTTTTTGCTTTGTTTATGATGGCCATTCTTACCGGTGTCAAGTGGTATCTCATTGTGGTTTTAATTTGCATTTCTCTGATGGCTAGCGATATTGAGCATCTTTTCATGTCTCTGAATCCTCTGTATGTCCTCCTTGGAGAAATGTCTGTCCAAGTCCTTTGCCCATTTTTTAATTGGGTTGCTTCTCTTCTTGGAGTGGAGTCATGTAACTTGTTTGTATATTTTGAAGATTAAACCCTTGTCTGAGGTATCTTTGGCAAATGTTTTCCATATATTTGATTCTCTTTTTATTTTAATGCTGTTTTCTTTAGCCATGCAGAAGCTTTTTATTTTGATGAGATCCCATTTGTTTATTCTTTCCTTTATATCCCTTGCTCTAGGGGACATATCAGTAAAAATGTTGCTGCATGAAATATTTGATATTTTCCTGCCTATGTTCTCCTCTAGGATTTTAATGGTGTCACAGCTTATATTTAAGTCTTTTATCCATCTTGAATTTATTTTTGAGTATGGTATAACTTGATGCTCGAGTTTCATTTTTTTGCATGTAGCTGTCCAGTTCTCCCAACACCATTTGTTGAAGAGACTATTTTACTCCATTTTATGGTGTTGCCCCCTTTGTCAAATATTAACTGACCGTAGGGACTTGGGTTTATTTCTGGGCTCTCTGTTCTGTTCCATTGGTCTATGTGCATGTTTTTATGCCAGTAACAGGCTGTTTTGATTACAGTGGCCTTGTAAAACAGTTTGGTATCAGGTATTGTGATCCATCCTACTTTGTTCTTCTTTCTCAAAATTGCAGCTGCTATTCAGGGTCGTTTATGGTTCCATATAAACTTTTGAAGTGTTTGTTCTATGTCTGTGAAATATGCCATTGGTATTTTGATAGGTATTGCATTGAATCTGTATATTGCTTTGGGTAATATGGACATTTTGATGATGTTAATTCTTCCAATCCATGAACAC